>JAWDJV010000177.1:0-31241 GCA_033119285.1 Teratosphaeriaceae sp. CCFEE 6253 | reverse complement strand
TCTTCACCTTCGGTGCGAGCTCCGCGACCTCACCCTCGGCCTTCGCTACCTTGGCCTCCGCACCTGCGACCTGCTTTTCTAGCTCGGCGATCCTCGTCTCCGCCCTCTTGCCTTTCTCCTCCGCGCCCGCAGCCTGCCTCTCCAACTGGCTCACCTGGGGTAACAGCTTAGCGGCCGCCGTGGCCTTGACAGACACACTAGCCATTCTGCCACGCAAATCCGTCACCTCAGCCTTCAGCCCCCCGATCTTGCTCTCGGCCTCCGCAGCCCTCGCTTCCCTCTCGATCGACTTCCTCCCGAGCTCGACGACGCTATTCACCGCCTCCCCAGCCTTCGCCGCCGCACCCGCAATCTTCTTTTCTGCCTCCGCGGCCCTCGACTTCGCCTTCCCGATTTCCAACTCCATCGCCGTGGCCCTCTCGACCATCGCCGTGCGCTCCTGGGTCAGCCATGCGCAGCCGCTCTGCATCGCGCTCGACTCATCCTGCAGCTTGCCGACGTCCGCCTCGAGGTCGGTGATCCGGTCCCGGGCCGCCTGGAGACAGTGATCGTCCCAGCGGCTGAAGGTCGTCTCGCGGCTCTCGAGGTAGGCCTGACGCTTCTCAGAGATCTCGCGTGGTGCCATTGTGGATGGAAGGTGGCTTGGTCGTTGGTGTGCGTGGAGTGCAGGTGCAAATGAGGGAGGTGCTTGGCTTTTGTTTGAGGGAAGGGGCGGAACGGCCGAGACCGTCACACGCGCGCTTATGCACGATGGCTGGTAGCGTGCCTTCCGGATTCACTTGGAAGCCTACACGGCATTCTACGGGGGGCAAGATGGGTCCCTGCATGACCCTCGCAAACGGATAAGCAAGCTCGCCACAGCGCGCCCTTGTCTGGCTCGTCAAATGCAATGGACGTCAACACTGCCAATTCGGTCACGAACGCCCGACAGTCCTTCTCTCAATGCGTCAGGCTAACGGATGTGGAAGTCGCTGAACCGAGCAGCTCGGCCCGCTATCTGAAGTGCGTCGACGATGTCCAAAATCTTGTCGACGGTCTGCTTCCATGCCTGCTGGTCCCGCGGGGAATCATCTGCGCATCGATCCCGACGATCGTCTTCTCTGCATCCACGAGGCGGGTGGTAATCCATGAAGTGAATTTGCCGTTGGGCAAGCTTCCTGGAGGACCCTGTCTGTTGTGGTTTGACATGTTTCGAAGCTTGTTCCTGTCTACCACTGGACATGCTCAGCAAAGCACGTCTGTTGGCTTTCTAGGCAGGCTACGCTACGCCACGCCACTGTGTTCATACGCTCGTTTTTGCACGGCTGGGAAAGCAACCCTGGCTCATCTATCTCTGTGTCCTCCCGTACAAAGTACATGTGTACGAATTGGTATGCAAGTGGCCTTTGAGGAAGCCACACCACTGCGACGCTTTCATGTGCACCGGTCACAAGGAGCGAACTCTCCTCATTCGACACAGAGCGAGGTAGCAGTCGACGGTCTGGGGATGGCTCCACATTGGATGCCATGAGGTGGCCGATTATGAATGTGCATGCAGACCAGCTGCATCCCGCCCTTGCAATGGGCTGGGCTACGACGAGTGAGACGACGGGCAGGCGGTATCAAGTTACACGGCATGGTATCGATCGTTCTCAGAGCAGTCACAGCGCTCGTAACACCAGCAGACTCTCCGACTGCGGCCTTACATCCCGCTGAAAGTCCACCGCAGCCGGTTCGCCGACATCTAGCGGGCTTCATGGTGTTCTGACAGACCAGGCTGTCGGCGAAGGATCGTGGAAGTCCAGACCTTCGCCAACGCTGCAGTGAGACTTATGCCCGGACTGGATGCTGCTTGCGACTTTCATGCAGCTCCTCCTTCGAGTCCATACTAGAGCCCGTCAGTAAGCGAGCGGTGATGCGAACTGTTTTACGGACTCACCTCAAGCCCTCAGCTCCTCCTTCTCGACAACCTGGAAGTCATCGTCCCCGTCCGCCGTCTCCGTCTCCCTGACGATCAACGTCTGCTCCAACTCGGCCACCTTCGCTGTCAACACCTTGACCGCCTCCGCCACTCCCTTGAAGCAAGCCAGGGCCTCGCTCAGCTGATCCTGCAGGCCGTGCACCTTCGACAAGAGCGCCACGATGTCCTTCCCTGCCTTGACGAGCTTATCACACGACGTCACCGTGGGCAGTCTCGGCAATCCCAACGTTCTGGCGCCCGCCAAATCGCTCTGTGCCATCGTTCGCGATGGGAACTGCTTCTTCTTGGGTTGGTTGGACAAGGTGAGGACGGGAGTGGGTGCGCGAGAAAGACCCAGGAAAGACGGAAGTGGTTCGGGAGCTTAAGCAGACGTGTCGATTCATCAGGACCTGAAACGGCTCTAAGGCTCCCACATGCACGCTTCTGCACCGCGACCATTAGCGTGCCTTCCTCATTCATCGAACAGCCGGTTGGGCGAATGTAGACAGTGCTCAACGTGAAGGGGGCGTGAACGAGTGCACAATGCTCAGGCGCCTCGCAGAACTCTACTCGCCACCATGCGGTCTGTGTACAGCATGCGAAGCCCTTGGAGTCCTCAAGACTTTCCGCCTCGTGGCCATCCTGGTAGGGAGCCCCCTACGAACCCACCGCGTCTTCTCATTGCGGACTGTCGAGCAGAACAGCCATGCTCCGTGGTCCTGAAACCGGGTGAGTCCCTCAAGATACCCGCAGTCCGATGGCCATCGCTCCCCTCAGGTACTGCCCGTATATACCAGCAGGACCGCACTCATAGCTTCCTGCAAGCATGTGATCAGCGCACGCACAACCTCACATCCCAGTCACCAACCTCACCTCACCTCACGTCGCCGCCAGCCCCATCTCAATCCCGCCGAGCCTCTCCTCCATCGCCTCAATATTCGCAATCTGCCGGTCCAGCCTCGCAACGACCTCAACCATCTCTCCCCGCAAGAACTTCTTCAACGCCGCCTCCGCCGCCAATGCCTCGGAGGTGCCCTCTTGCAGGTACTGAGTCATCTGCGCCGCGGACTGCCGGAATCTGTCCAATGCATCCCTGAACGTGGCGGTGGCAGTGATGACCAGTGTTCGGACCCGATCCGATCCGATGGAGACTCGACCCAGAATCCCCAGCTGCTCCTCGACATGGTCGAATTGCGTCTGAAGATCGGCGAGTCTGGTGGCGAGTGCTTGGAGGTGCGGTGGCGGCGCGGACATGGGTGGCTCCGTTATGATTGGTAGGCCCGTGTTGGGGAGTGTTGTCGAGCTCTGGCGCTGTGTGATGTTGAGAGTGTGTAGGACGTAGGTATTTGTGTCACTGTGTGTGGCTGAGAAACGGGGGTGCAGCGTTAGCAAGAGCAATACATTCACACTCGCGCCTGTTTGTTTCAGCCAGGCGTGTCTTTCACACGAGGTAGGTACCCGAGACAAAGACCCGATAGTCTGGATCTTCGTCAACATGATTTGCCACTACCCCAGGTAGCTAGGTCTTGAAAAGACAACGGCGGCTCGTTACTGCCCTCCCTCACCATGCTTTCCCTGCCCAAACGCCCCCTTCCCGCTGATCGCCCTCGCAATCAATCTCCCTCATTGATATCTTCGAACTCCGTCGTGACCTCGTAATCTCATGTCATTCCGCGCACCTACGACCGGAACACCCTCTCCATTCCCTCCAGCAACACATCCGCATGCTTCTTCTGGAAGATCAACATCGGCCGCAGCCTGACTGCCGTCGCACCGCTGCCACCAATATTGATGCCCACACCCTTCGCCCGCATCAGCACCTCGTCGCGGCGCGGTGAGTCCCACGCGATGAAGGTGCCCTGGCCCTTGCCGCGCAGGTTCATGATCTCCTTCGGGTACTGGGTGGCAAGACGCTCGAGGCCGGCGTAGAGGTAGTCGCCGGTCTCGGCCGTGTTGCGGACTAGGTCTAGACGCTCGATTTCGTGGATGATGGCGCGGAAGAGAAGGGCGCGTGCTGGGTCGCCTGGGAGAGTGTTAGCTCGATCGTCAAGTCAAAGAGTGAACGGAAGTTTGTGCTCACCCATCCAGGTATTGAACTGTCGGTAAGGCTTGTTCGGCCGCAGCTCTGGGTTACCGAAGTAGTAGCCCGCCGTCTGCGCCTTCTTGCTGAACGTCACCATGTCCGGCGGGTCATCCATGTTCCAGTGCTCGTGCGCCCAGAACTTGCCCGTCGCGCCAACACCCGTCTGCACCTCGTCCACAATCATCAGGATATTGTGCTTGCGTGTGATCTCCCTCAGACCCTTGAAGTATGCGGGTGAAGCGTGGTTGTCACCGCCCTCGGACTGTACGGGCTCGATGATGATAGCGGCGATAGGAGAGTGGAAGCTTGTCATCAGCTTCTCAGCTGCCTCGAGACAGTGCTGCTCTTCGCTTGCATTCTCCTCGACGTGCTGCTCGAGCGGGTACTTGAGTGCCGGGAAGGGTGCTTGCGGCCAGTCGAAGGCGGGGATGTCGAGCTTGTGGATGGGCTTAGAGCGGGTTGTTGACAGAGAACCGAAGAGGCGGCCGTGGAAGCCGGACGTGAAGGACATGATGCTCAGATCTGGCGCACCTGGCGACTTGTTGTCCATCGCGCTCGCCATCTCCTGCTCCGTGAACGCGACATCGGCGCCTCCGCGCTCCTGCCGGCGGCGCCACATGAAGGCCGCTTTGTAGGCCAGCTCGTTGGCGTCGGAGCCTGCTTGCGCGGTGAAGACCTGGTCCATGCCCTTGGGCGCCACCTTCAGCACACCGCTCTCGAGGATCTCGGCCCAGTCGTGCTGCGGGAAGTTGCCGAGCGCCGGGCGGTTGATGATGGCAGAAGCCATATCCGGGCTCGTGGCCGCGAGGAGCAGGCTCGGGTTGCTGTAGCCGACGGGGATGGATGCAATCTGGGCGTACACGTCGAGTAACACGTTGCCGTCGAGGTCCGCGATGTAGTTGCCGAATGAGTTCTGGTAGTTCGCCATCATGTTCAAGCTCCGCGTATCGAAGACCTTATCGAGGTGGGCTATCGCCTTCTTGCTCTCGGGGCCGGGGATTGCTGTGCGGACGATGGGACCATGAGGCTCGTCCAGAAAGAAGGGCTGCTCCATGGCTTCGGACATGCTGGGCTGCTGCATCGCTGCCGCAGCGGCGGCGTTCTTTGGTGGTGTTGCGGTGGCCATGGAGCGGCGAGTCATTGGGCGGATGCTCGTGCGGAGCGTGGGTTGCAGCCGTGCTGCGGTGCGCATGAATGAGGCCATGG
The DNA here is from genome assembly GCA_033119285.1 of Teratosphaeriaceae sp. CCFEE 6253. NCBI lineage: Eukaryota > Fungi > Ascomycota > Dothideomycetes > Mycosphaerellales > Teratosphaeriaceae > Teratosphaeriaceae sp. CCFEE 6253. The sequence goes on along the minus strand of JAWDJV010000177.1, from coordinate 26,013 downwards.
TGGGAGTGGTTCGTAGGTGGCGTGTTGGAGAACAGACGAAGAGGTAGCGAAGAAGAAGCTCCTCTTGTACAGCATCACATCTGCATGCACCTTCCTCACTCTCGACAAAATGTGGGGAAGCACAACAGCTGAAGCTTGTTCGCCGGCAGACAACTCGCCGAGTCATCCGGCTTGTCCCAATGCGGCAGGTACTGGCGAACGACATGTGACGGAGTGGCACTACCGCCCAGCCTACGCTCTACAAGACTGGCTTGTGCAGATGATGGCACTCAATGAGCGTCTTCCTGCCATCGCCACACCCAAGAGGGCACATCAAGTATCCAGCAGAGTCGATGCCCAGTGCGCGCAGGAGTGCCGTTGTGCTCGGAAAGCCTGTTATTATGCAAGCAGAGGCTATCGAGCAGGTAGCTGCATAGCCTGCCTCCATGCGGTGGGATGAGATTGGCATAGTCCTCGATCTCCTCAGGTAAGACTCTCTGAACGGGATTGCGCTTCGTTGTGGCCATGCTCTGATTGATGGGTACGTGCCGCGACAGGCTTCTCGCGCATATGGACCACACGCACGCCATATTTGCCACAAGCTCCACCCCATCTCCCCGACGCATCCCCAACGCCTTGCCATGCCGCGCATATTGTACATCTTCTCGTCGTCCCCCGCCTCAAGTATCCACCTCCATGCTCTCCCCGCCCTCAGCCTCGCCCTCGCCAGCGTCCGCCCGCTCAAACGTCGTCTCCAGCCAATTCCCAATCTCGCGCCCTTCATACATTCTAAAGTCCTCGTCCACGCCCGCTACGCCCAAACTCGTGTTGTCCACCGTCAGCTCCTTGTCCTGGCTCAGACTCTCCTTCAGCGCGCGCAGCGCATGCTTGATCAGCTCTTCCCGGCTGGCACCCTCAAACTCGGCCAAGTTCCGCTCGAGGTATGTCCGCGCCATTTGGCTTCTTGCGCCAATCCCACACGCTACCATCTCCTGCGTCACACCGCTGGGCTGGAACTCGAAGAGATGCGGTCCCTTGGCATCCACGCCCGCGATCAGGAGTCCAACGCCGTAAGGGCGCTTGCCGTACTGCTGTGTGTTGGTCTGCGCGCGGTCGCCGATGCGCTGGGTGATCTGTGCGAGGGGGATGGCGCGGCCGTAGGTCAGCCGGGCAGCGAGGGATTGCTGTTTCATGAAGTTGGAGAGGACGCGGGCGTCGGAGGCGAGACCGGCGAGGGCGAGGCCGTAGTGCGTGTCGATCGGGATGATCTTCTTTTGGTAGGAGGAGAGTTCTTCGGCATTGCGCTGCGGGAATGATTAGTGGATGTTGGGTGAGAGTGGGATGGTGGAGAAGCATGCCTTGATTGCGGCGAGGACGGCGTGGGTTTTGCTGACGATGCCGACGACGACTGAACCTTGCTTGACGGCTTCTTGGGCGTATTCCACCTGGAAGATGCGGCCTTGGGGTGAGCTGGCATATTCTATTAGCCCAGTACCGGATGGTGTTGGCGCGCTGGCGCACTTACAAGGTGACGGAGTCGTTGTCGTAGTTGTTGCGGAACATTCTGCCGGTGGTCGATCGGGTGTGTGGTGCACTGAGATGCAGCGGTCGAAGAGCGATGTTTAATGATCTTCAGGCAGTCCAGCGACGCGAACGACGACGCGGTCCAAGCTCCATGTAAGCGGAGCCTTCCGCACTTGCACGCGAGCACTCCAGCAACGACGTCAAGGCAACGGTGCGCCAACTACCGACTAGCCATTGATCTCGACATCGGCATCGACGACAAGCTACAGCATATCACCACTAAAGGAGCCTACAGACCATATCACACCTCTACCCAGCACGAGTACCCAAGCAACAGCGCCACCCCGAGGTCCTTTTCAGCCGCCGCCTGGCCATGGCAGGCCTCAAGACCATCATCGTCCTCTCTTTCGTGCGTACCACCCGCCCCCTCACATCCTAATCCTTGTGTTGCGCAATTACTTACGAGCCGCGGTCAGATCCTCGCCATTGGCTTCCTCCTCGTCATCCTCTCCGCCGCCCTCTACAAGAACTTCCTCCCACTACTCGTGGTCGCAACCTACGTGATCGCTCCAATCCCCAACTGGCTATGCGGGAAAGCCTCAAGCCAAGATGACTTCATGGACAGTGGCTCGAGCAGTATCGTCGAGCTCGGGAGGTTCATGACTGGGTTCTTGGTCGTGATGGGCGTTGGTATGTGCTGCGCCGCCTACACCTTTATACGGTAGAGCGGGTCCAGCGAGTACATGGCTGACATTTTTGATACAGCATTACCGGTCGTGCTGGCCCATTGCGACCTGATACGGGTGGAAGCGATGGTCATGAGCATTGTGGGTGGGCTGCTGATTTACGGCACGATCATCAGCTTCACCATGTTCTTCACCCAGGAGGAAGAGTTCTAGCGGAGCCGGCCGCTTTGTTGTATGGTCGCTCTTCGATCTTGTACAGCTAGCTTCTGGGATGCACTTCTAGGTTCGGACCTGGTCAATCACCGTGTACAATCGCTGCCCGGCCAACAATTGGCGGCTTTCACGTCCTCTCCCGGGCTTGGTCTTGCTCACAATCGGCAACTGCGCACCTCCGTTACTTGGCACCTCATGCACTGGCGTGCAATGGCAAGCGCGCCTGTCCCTGACGACAATGTTCTCCCTGCCAATCCTCTGCTCTCGAGGCACCGCCAATATTCTCATGATTCTGGGCACCATGCAGCGGCCCTGTTCTCACCACGCCATCGGTCAGCTTACTCGTTCTCCCCGCGGCATCTCTCACTCTCAATCAGTGACCTTGCATCTCTTCGGCGCTTGCTCATCGCGCACAGCGCCAGCTGAAGCGTGAAGTTGACGTCCACGCAGAAGACCTTTCCCGACATCCCCGTACCTCTCAGGTACGACCTAATGACCGTGATCGCGAGGACCTTGGATCGTGTGCCCAAAGCAGTCGTCCGGGTGCAGCGGTAGCATCTCAAACCGTGTTTTGACCTGCATGAAGCACGGCAGCCCAAGGCCGACGCAGTCCGCGCAGGCATAGTTGTCGACCATGGGCGTCATCTCTGCATTCTCGGGATCGTGCGTTAGGCGCTTGCGAATGCAGCGGCTGCCGACCAGCCCATTCCCGTCACTGTCCAGGACATCCCTAAAGTCGATCGAGTCATCGATCGCAAGGGCGTCAAACAGATCGTCGAAAAGGGCGGCGAAGACTGTTCCCATGTGCACACAGCTCGGGTCTCTCCTGCCACTGCTGCTCGCACACTCGATCACGACTTCCACCCTTTTGGCGAATTCCTGGCGGATTGCTGAACTGACGGCGTTCTTGTTGCCGTGGCTCAGGGAAGCAGACCTGCGAGTAACCTTCCGCTCATCGCCTGTGCTGCTCGTTGGTCAGCCTCGTGCGTACTCATTACGCTGATGCTCACTCACCTGGATCCGCTGGCCCCAGATGCTCTGAGCATCGCATTTGCCTTCCAGAGCTCTGCTCCCTTCTCCTTCTCCCTGACCAGCGCTCGCTCGAGCCTCCTACAATTGGACTCCAACCTCCTGCGCGCGGTAGCTTCGAGCTTCGCCGTGGCGCGCAGAGACTTGAGCTCGTCCGCGTCCTTGGCCGTCTCTGTGCAGCCGCCCGCTCGACCTCCGCCCGCTGCAGGTCCAGTACTTCGGCCGTCGCTTCCTCCAGCTGCTTTGTCAACACGTTCACCCGAGCAATATCGATCTCTGCTTGAGCTCGCAATTTGCTCTCACGGTCCCAACAGTCGCCGTGATATACCAATTCGGCTTCCAACTGCGCTGCCCTCGCCCGCTCTATTGTCTTTGCGCGCGACGCCTCTGCCTCGGCGCGTACGAATCCCGCACAGCGCGCAGTCAGCACCGCGTTCTCGTCGCGCAGGGACCTCACCGCATCGTCGCAGTCATTGTGCCGCGCCAATGTTGTCCGAAGGTCGGTGGGTTCCTTACGCTCATTGGCTAGCATTTGCGAGAGCTCCTTGCCCTCGGCCAGTGCGGCACGCAATGCTTTGGCCTGATCAGCACACGTTTGATGCTGGGCCAGAATGCCTTGCAGCTGCAGGACCTCCGCCTGTCGCGGCCCGCTCCTCTGTCAGCTTCTTGATCTCCGCCTCATGTGTCTGGCATTGATGAGAGTCCTCGGCAACTCGGGCCTGTAACCAGGTGGCGACTCGCTCGCAGTCGTCGTGCTTCGCCAGCGTCCCTCGGAGCTGTAACACCTCCGCTTGCTTTGTGGCGAGGTCTTGCGTCGCCCTCTAGGCCTCCGTAATGAGCGCTTCACACCCGGCTTCCAGGTCTGAGATGGTGCTTTCGAGAGTGAACACGTTTCTCTCGGCGTCTATGAACTGCTCAAGGTACTTCTGGGCATGGCTTGGGTGCGCCATGCTCATGTTGATAGCCGAAGGGCACGGAGGGTTGATGCCAGTGGTGGCAATGGTGAGCTATGGTATCGCAACAACGTGAGGAGAGTGAAATCCGATGCGCTGGATCTGGGTGTTGTACGCGTGAAACGATGCTCGCCCGATCGCACCTTCCAATCTGGTTGTTGATCAAAACAACACGCTCAATGGTCCGGCGGACTCAGAGCAGACCTTCCGGTCTTCCTCGACCAACCTACTCGTACCCCGACGCAACACATCGAGCTCAATTCAACCGCCAGCTCAGTCCCAAGATCGACGGCCAAGTGAAGCGATCGCCGCTCATGGCCACTCAATGCCAATGGTGTCGCCCACTTCACGTGTTTAGCCAGTGCCTGATCTCGAATCCAGTCTCGACTTTCTTTACGCGATCCTGCTCATGCAGCGGGAGCAGGAGGAGCTCACCACCGGACCCATCGCCGCAGTCGTACCACGTGAAGCACGGCCATCCATGAGCTACACAATCTCGACAGGCAGCCTTGCCTGCCGCATCCCGGCGCCATAGGGTCCTGCCGCCACATAGCTGCACATCGTCGGAGAGTACTTTGCCACCGCATAGCTTCTTGGTGATGCACTGCGGGAGAGATGACTTCTTGCCCTTCTTGAGCAAGTCGTATTGCCTGGCACCGCAGGGGTTAGCGCGATGACTTAGGGTCAGCGGCTTCCTTCACTTACCAGTACTGGCCCGCGATCTCCTCCCACATGTCTCGGACCACCTGAATACTCTCCCATAGCTCCCCGGCCACTCCTTCCAGATCGTCGTCCGAGAACCCATCGGGCCGACCTCCCGCTTTCCAAGTCGTTACGGCGTTGAACGCAAAGGGGGGGATGAGGTACTCGCCGTCAGCGGCAATGTCCGGCCGTCCAACATCTTCAAGCTCTGACAAGCTCGCACCGTTCCTGCGCCGCTTGCCTGCGGGAGTTGGGCACCCTGACGATTGCAATTCCAGATCTGCCAGCTCTTGTGCCGGGATGTGTTCGTCAATGTCACCCTCGATCGACTGTTCATCAATACCATCCTCAATCGACTGTTCATCAATATCATCCTCGCTCGACTGTTCATCAACATCATCCTCGCTCGACTCTTCATCGATCACGCGCTTCCGCTTTCGTGGCGTGGCTGGAAGCCTTGGAGGCACGCAAGGCCGCGGGGTCGAAGCAGCGACTGCCCGTCTTAGTGCTGGGATCGGTACTCGTGGTGAGACTGGCTGCGAATTCGAGGGCTTCGTTCGTTGTGGTAGCGGCTGTGTCTGCAAGACTGGGTTCGAGGAGTTGTGTTCCGGCGCTGGCTCCTCGTCATCTTGATCGCGCTCGTAGTGGTCCTTCCAGGCTGCTGACTCGCCCCGCGATCTTGCAAGCTCCCTGTTGGCGGCAGCGAGCTGCTTTGTCAAGTTCTCAGCACGCGCCTTCGCTTCTTGGCACTCCGCTCGCGAACGTGCGAGAGCTAGTGATGGCACACATGTTTGCGTTGTGGAACCCTCCTTGAGCTGCTGCCGAAGTTGACGCTCAACCTTGGTTGATCGTGCGAGGGCTGCCTCATGCTCTGCTTTCAGCGCGGCCGCTTGGTTCATACGCAGGACACGGTCTGTCCGGAGGGTCTCGGATTCGCGAAGAGATGCATCCAGACGATCCTCGATCACAGCATTCTGAGAACTGGCGGTGGCGAGCGTCTCGCTTTGTTCCGCGAGCTGGTATTGTAACTCCGAGACAAGCTGCAAGCTGGTGCTCAGTCGTTGGTTCAAGTCGTCGACGGTCCTGGTCACCTCGGAGATCTGCTTCTTCTGCTCTTGAGCGAGTGACCGCCAGTCCATCGCTGCGGCCGATGGCGGGAAAGCTGATCACTGAGGCCGTGATAGATGCTGTGCAGTTGTCGCTGATGGTCCACGCCGGCCGGCGAGGAATGGCGTTGATGCTGTCAAATGTGCGATTATCATGTATTAGCTAATTTCGTGTTGATAGTACTCAACATCTCAGCACGCCTTGACTTAATCGAGTTTGTCTCCAACCTTGTGTTCAGTCATTGTTATTGGCGGCGCCGAAACACAGTGGATTAGCTCTACTTACAGTGAGCTTAAGTTGTGGTGAGCTATACAGATGACGTTTTGCTTCGCCACTCACAGACAGGGGCTGAGGGGCACCGAAACAGGAAGGAGCGCAGCATTCCCTCACTCATCACCCGCGAATTGATCCCTCAGACTCTTCGGCAGCGCCAGCATCGACTTCTCAGCCTCTGACCGTGCAGCATCTGCCTCGCGAGTAGCACCGCACAGCGCCAGCGTATCCCCGAACATCTTATCCGCCACAGCTTGCCACAGCTTACTCCCAACCGTCTTCGCCAGGGTCCTGCTGGCTCGAGCAGACTTGACGGCTTGCTCGCCCACGATCTGCTTGAAGAACATATGCGTCATCAGGTTCATCGTGATGCACAGCAGCTGGTTGTTCGTGACGGCTTTCCCGGCCGTGACCGCAACCTGCAGGTCCTGCTTGAGCTTCAGCATCGCCGTGCTGGGGTCGCGAGAGGCTGCCTTGATCACGTAGTACGCTGCGACCACGGACTTGTTGGCATGCGTCCCAACGTATGGGAAGATTTCAGCAAGCAGTGCGTCAGCCTGGTCTTGGTTCCCCAAGTGCTGCATGATCTGAATCCGATTGAGGCATGCGACAGCTTGCAGGTCCTTGAGCGCACTGCTCTCCTTGCTCTTGATGCTGTATGCCAGCTCGTGGGATCCGTACAGAACATCGGCTTCTTCCAGATCACCGATGCCTTGTTTGCAGGCAGCGTGCAGGTAGACAATCAGACTCTTCGTGAACAGATCCAGAGCCACTTGACCCTCCGTCGTAACGCTCTCGAGCTCCCGCAAAGCTTTGCCTGCCGAGGGCCAGTCTGACTGTGCGCAATGAGCTGCGATGATCTGCAATCGCGCGACCACGGTCATTGAGGTCTGCCACTTTGCATGCTGGCCCGCGGTGGACAGGGAGCGAACAACATTCCCAGAGTCGAGTGCGATCATCTTCAGTCCTTCGACTAGATAGCCTTCGACCTTGTGATCGCCTTTCGGATGATATGCGCGAGCGACACCGCCCAGCAAGAATCCGAGTGCGTACAGCTGATTCTGGTGCAGCCAGTCGAACGTCAATGCCAGCATGCCATCGGCGGTCGTGGCCATCACGCCAGCGGTGTCTGCGCCAATGTCAGGGCTTCCGACTTTCCCGAGCTCGACCAGGAATGCCGTGCTCCGCGGGTCCCACGCCTTCTCGCGCGTGGTCGTGTCTATGTTGTCCTGCATCTGCTGCATCTTCTGCACGATGCGATCCGGTATGAATTGCATGAGAGCACAGACCAGATCGAGGCAGTCCATCGCGGCGCGAAGTTGTGGGAGTCGCTGAGAATCTGGGCTCAGCTGATGCATCCGTGCTGCAGCGAGCGCTCTCTGGGCAAGCTCGACGGCGTCCGTGGCGTTGGACTGCAGTTGCACCATCGCTTCCAGGGTAGCAGCGACGATCTGGACCGCGACATGCCGCTGACTCTCCGCGATGGATGTGATCGCAGAAAGCTGCTTCAGCACAGCAGCACACTCGGTAGGACCAGGCACCTGCAGGCCGAATGAGACGCGTAGGAAGCGGAACGTGTATATCCAGGGACTGAGCTTCAGCGCTTCCACTTCGGTTATGAGCTTCTCGACTGCCTTTGCCGCAGCCTTGGGCTTGTCCTTTGCCATCACCCTGACAAGTAAGTGGTGCATCGCGTACTTCAGGTCGCTCAGTCTACTGCGCTCGCAGAGCGCGATGCCTTTGCTGAGTATCTCTTCAGCTTTGTCGGAATTCTCGGTCTCTTCGTGGAGCAGCGTGGCGTATCGCAGGCGGATACGAGCCTCCTTGAGCGGATCCATCTGTCGGTAGTTCTGCAGCACCGACTCCAGACAGCCGAGGGCGGTGCTCATGAGCCGGTGATAGAGCTCTATGTCATCGTCATCAAGGCCGGAAGCAGTGAGCGACGAGCTCGTAGCATAAGCGGCTGCGACATGCTCGTCCGCGAGCGAGAGCAGAACAACATGATAGTCCACATCGGGTGCTGGCGTCAGTGGTGCTTGCGAAGGTCGCAGCGCAGTCAGTGGTGCAGACTGCACGGTCGCTTGCTTCGAGAGCTGGGCGGCGGATGACTTCTCGGCCTTCGCTGGGTGGCGGACTGCAATCGTTTCGCCACTATTCGAACGACGCCGCTTGGTTGCGCGAGGCATCTCGAACGGCGGAGACTCAATTGCGTTGCGTTGCACCGGTATCTGGACGTGGGCAACAGTGCGATGCTGCGGTGTCGGTGCGGCGGGAGCAGGAAGATCAGGACGTGACGTCTGATGAGCGCCGTGAGTTGGCCGGACAGGAGTAGCGTGTTGCGGAGCGTGCGTCGGACGTTCAGAAGGCAAGGCCTGGTAGCTTTGACTGGGCGGTGCGGCACGCGTTGGGTCTGGCGATCGTTGTGTCACGACTGGCGGCACGACTCGCTGCGTACTTGACCGATGTTGGCCTTGGGGATCCTGGGCCTCCGAGTACGACTGCTTCGAAGCCAGATGATTTGAAGGGCCGGGATGCTGCAGGGTCGGGCTAGGCTGATAGTACCCCCGAGATGGTACTTGCTGCGACTGTTGCGGCTGATAGTATTGTTGTGGCTGCTGATACGGGTACTGCTGCTGCACCGGCAAGGCCCAGGGCTGCGTTCCATACGATGTCGGGTAGGACTGCTGGTATTGCTCGTACTGAGTCGAGCGCTGTTGGTACATTTGAGGTTGCGAATGCGTCCGGTAGACGTCAGGTGGAGTTGGATTAGGCTGCAGCGAGTGTTGAACGTTCCTTCCGTCTAGTTGCATTGGCCTCACACCAGGGACCGCACCAACATGTTGCTCGCTAGGATACTGGCGATACCCCTGATGAGAGGCATACTCGCTGCCTGGCGTACGAGGGTCGTACGGCATCTTGGTCGTGGGCCAGGTTCGCGCCTCTCACCGGATTACCTCACAGTCCTCATCTCGTGGCAGCGTCGCGTCCCGCGGTCGATCGCTGTACATGTACTGCCGGCTCAAGAAATAGCATCGCGGCGTATGCATGTCTTATACACGCTTCGCGTGAGCGATCACATTCACTGGCGCGCGCCAGAAATCGTGTCGTACCAGCGCTTTAGACATTCAGCATACGCACCACCTTCACCACACTTCCTGATCGGTCTTTGGGTATCGACCGCCGACCGTAATATATGCGACCTTCTCAGCCGGAGATGACATCTATAGCATCTGGAGCCTTCACCTGGTGGCCTGGCGCCTGCACCACGACGTTCACTCACTCCGAGGATCCCCTCGTCCTGCCCACCAAATCCGGACCCAAACGAGCGCTCCCCGAGCTGGTCAAGGACATTACACCGCCCTGCAACCTCAACCCGCTTCTGTTCAACGGCCACCTACAGACGGCATGGACGGCTGTCAAGTCCGATGGCCCGCCGGTGCACTACAAGCGCCGCACGTTCGAGTCTGAGAGCCTCGGCTTCAACGGGCACTTTGCTGTGGACTTTGTCGTTGCTGATTCCAAACCTGCGGACAAGCTCGCAGAGGACGGTGGCGTTGAAGACGAGGGGTTGAGGGAGGATCCGCAGGGCGTGGGCCACACTTCGCTTCCTCCCAGGACTACGTACTTCACTGACAAGGATTTCGAGTCGCTGGGCTCGGGGGACGAGAAGCCGCTTCTCATCACCTTGCATGGCCTGTCGGGGGGCTCATATGAAGTCTATCTGCGGCACGTCCTCGCTCCGCTCGTCGCGCAGACGAAAGACGATTCTAGTGTTGGTCTGAGCGGTGGCGAGTGGGAGTGCCTGGTGGTGAACAGTCGAGGCTGCGCCGGCAGCAAGATCACCAACAGCATTCTCTACAACGCTCGAGCGACGTGGGATGTGCGGCAAGTGGTGAAGTGGTGCAGACAGAAATGGCCGCGCAGGAAGCTGTTCGGCATCGGCTATAGCTTGGGAGCGAACATCCTCACCAACGTATGTAGTCATATCGATTATTCCACTCGTCCCAAGGCCATTACTGAGATCTCCATCCCACAGTACGTCGGCGAAGAGGGCTCTGCATGCCTCCTGAGCGCCGCAGTCATCGTCTCCAATCCCTGGAAACTCGAAGTCTCCTCCCTCGCTCTCCAGCGCTCGTGGGTCGGCATGAACGTCTACAGCGCGGCGATGGGCAAGAACATGCGCGCGCTGTTCGACACGCACCGCGAGCAGATCCTGCAGAACAAGGCGATAAGCGAGGAGCGCATTCTCAAGCTCAAGTACCTGCATGAATTCGACCGAGAGGTGCAATGCGCCACCTGGGGTTACCCGACAGAGGGTGCGTACTATCGAGATGCGAGCAGTGCTGACAGCGTTTTTGCGATACGGATCCCGTTCCTCGTCATACACGCCCGAGACGATCCGATCGCTCCCGACGAGGCGCTCCCGTACGAAGAGGCCAAGCAGAACCCGTACGTCGTGATTTGCGCGACGAGTGGGGGCGGGCACTTGAGCTGGTTTGAGCTCGGCGGCGGTCGGTGGCATGCTAAGCCTGTAAGCCGCGCTCAAGCATTCGTGCCGCTTCGTGGTCCAACGTGATGATTGACTGACAGTGGCTGCCAGGCTGTGGGTTTCCTTAACGCGATGGCGCGAGATGTCGACTTCGATAACCTCGAGCCGCACGCGCTGCCGTTGCAGGGTCCACGGGGGGGCCATAAGACGCCATTTGTGTTCGACCCGATGCGGAGGAAGACTCATGTACCAGGTAGTGAGCAGTAGCCGCCGTCGCCAGTCCGAAGGATCGTGGGGCCCACCTTAGATAGACCGTAGACATAGAGCTTGTCTCGAAATTCGCGAATGGGCTCAACCGAAGGCAACCCTCTTCCTCGGCTTCTTCGACCCTTTCTCCTCTGCTGCATCCTCCGGCACTGCTGCAGTGCCATTTCGCCGTGCCTTCTTCTTCTCCTTGATTTCCTGCTTGCGCTCCTCGAATTTGTCCTTGTGCCCCTCCGCCCTCTTCTCCGCCTCCAGCCTCCTCGCCTCCCGAATCTCCTCCAGCTGGCGCGCGCGCATCATCCTGCTCTCAATGTTGCCCTCCTTCTCCGCCATGACGATGGCCAGTATGGCGTTCATCTGATCCTTGTCGTCGCAGAAGACCTTGCCTTTCTTCGCATTGGGCCGCTTCTGCACGCCAGCTGGGAGGATGCCGTTGAGCTGCGGGACCTTGAGCTCCTTCTCGGTGTATCGCATGTGCGGCGGCTTCTTCTTGACGGAAGGTGTGCTCGATTTCGTCTTCAGCTGTGACGGTTTGGACGCCGGCTTGCTGCCCGGCTTCTTCGCCTTGAACGATGGGCCCGACTTCGATGGCGTCTTCGAACCACCGCTGCGCTTGTTAGGACCTTTGGACGAGCCCGTCTTGGGCTTCGACGTGGGCGCCATCTCTACAATGTGTGTTGCAAGTGGAATCTCGGACGTGTCGCATCGAGCTCGAGAATTCGTGATTGCTTGAGCGGAAAGCTTTCCGCGGCCACGAGACGAGGCTGGTCGTCATCAGGGATCAGCATCTCTCAACTTCAAGGCCACTCACGCGTCAGCCTACCGACCACCATTACTGTCACGTACGACGCGAACACCACTAGAACAAGGTCACTCAGGATGTCAGATCTCTCAGGTCACCGACTGTTCAAATTCCCAAAGCCGCAATGGCTAAATAGCGCCAACACTCGCTCAGCAGGCGTCTACGCTGCCGGCGCTCTAGTACGCTCGCATTGCCCCAATCCTCCTTCACATCCTCGCTGACGACCGCCAGTTCTCCATCGCCGTCTTTGTACTCATTGATGCGGCGACCTTCTCCAAATCCCACCTCAATGGCTCCACCTTCCACATGAACTTCGTCGACTGGGTCCCGGGCATCTTCTCCGTGCTGGGCATGCTGGTCATCAACAGCATCGACAAGAGTCGGCTTAGCGCGGACAACTTCTCCTACAGTGGTGATGGGGTGGCATGGAAGGCGAGAGTGGTGCTGTTCATGGGCTTTGCGGCTATGGCTGGTGGGCTAGCTGGAGGTGTCACGGTCCTGGTGCTGAAGTACGTTGTGGCTGAGGCGAGCTGGCCCGCACTATGGTTCGGGGTGGCTAACGTGGCTGCGAATGCATTGATCATGCTGAGGTAAGATGCGAAAATCCGGGCGGCCCCTTCATCCTGCTAACATTGGTGTAGCTCTGTTGTGCTTTGGGTGAGCCAGAATATGGAGGACGACTATACCTACAACCTTGCTTTGTGAGATACCCGGAGGACGACAAGCTAGGTAACCCTTTGTACACCTTGTATTGCTATGAACTCGACTGGCCATGTACTTCCGGTGTATCACATGTGAGACTAGTATCGGCCCTTTCTGCGCTCATTTGGCGATGCTCTCTTCACTTACCAGGAGTCTTCATAACGAGCACCAAGCTTCCAGCATCATTTGCCACCTTTGCATTCGAACAACGCCCCACTAACACAACGCGAGGTCGCACAAATGGATCACCGCCAACTTGCCGAAGGATACCGCGCCAGACTCAATGCCGCCAAGAGTCGCATCTTCGATCTGGAGTGCCAAATCGCGGATGGAGAGAAAGGCCCGGCGAACGTGAAGATCGAAAACCATGGTGCATCCTCACAGCAAGGCGACGTCAGGGCACTGGTCGCACAGATCCAGGAATTGCACTCCGACGTTGATGTCTACAATCGCTGGCTCGATGAGCTGAAGGACGCCACGGGCTTGTCTGCGCCGGACGTCGTGATGGCACTCCGCGAAATGCGTGAGAAGACTGCCACCGCGCAGCGGCAGTTGGAAGCCGCGAAGTCTACCGAAGCCTCTTTGCGCTCAGCGAACACAGCTCTTGTACAAGAGCTGCACGATACCAAGGCTTCTCTGCTTGCGGCGAACCCGTCCCTCATGCATCAGCTGAACACGGTGCAGGCCACTGAGGCTCAGATCCGCGCGGCAAACGCCTCTCTCACGCAACAGATGGGTAACGCCAAGGTCACCGAGGCTTCTCTGCACGACAAGATCTTCGCACAGACGCAGCAGCTGGAGAATGCAAGGTCCATTGAGTCTTCGCTGCGCACGCAGGTCAAGAATCTCGAGGTTACTGTGAAGAAAGCAAAGAAGAATCAAGAAAGCGCCGAAAGTAAGCGTGACAAGGCCATACAGCTGGCGAAGAAGCATGAGGTGGCTTTGTGGAGGGAGAAGAACTTGCAGTGAGCGATCTCGACTCCTCACCAATGGCTCCGGGGATGCGTGGCGCTGACTGAACTAGGAACTTACCGTTGCCTCCAGGCGTCCCAAGCACCTCGACTCCGTTCAGCAAGCAGCCTGGCTACCCAAGTGAAAACAACGTAGAGGACCGCAGCAAGATCACGACTGCTGCACCGCAGATGCTGGCCAAGGGGTCCGGCGTCATGTGCGTCAGCCACGCTGTGTACCTGTCGCGACAACACTGACATTATGGGCTAGGAACAACGTTGCGACGTCTCCAGTCACTCCAAGCCCATACCCTTCGGCTGGGACGAAGCGGAGCCGCGAAGGCGCCGACGATCAAGGGTACAGCTTCCCTCCCACTCCGACAATTCAGTCAACAACAGCATTCCAGCAGAAATTCAGTGGATCTTGGTGCTAGGCCATGATCATCAGGAGAGCCATGGCGACACGCTGAATGTGATCTCTGTGCAGTGCTGCGAACACCTGGCCATTAGTTGAGGCGATGGGTAGGTAGAGGTCGCTGAGGTGGGTGTGCAGCAGTGCACTCCGAGTGAAGCGTGGGGGGCTAGCAGGAGTGATGTACTTTGCGTATCACGTCACACGCTCGCAGAGCCCACATGCTTGAAGTCCCGCGCCTATCCCCTTCGCTCTCACCTTGCGCCATGCGGCAGACAGGTCTGCTACCGAACATCACACCCACGCATGCTCTGACAGACAGCTGCTACGATATGGATCACCGACAATTGGCGGCGAAGTACGCCTCGCAGCTCAACGATGCATCTCGCAGGATCACAGAACTCGAGGCCGCGGTGGCTGACAGCCAAGAGCTTGCGGTCAGAGCCAAAGCTAATAGTCCGACCGCTGCTCAAGTGGATCGGATGCAGAAGCAGATGGCAGAGGCCGAAAAGTTCGCAAGCATTGAAAAGGCACACAATGCGGCTCTCACAGGCCAGCTCGAATCACTTGAGCGAGCGAACATGGCCATGTCTGCTTCGCTATATCTGGCCAGGGATTTTGAACACACTCTGAGACAGCGACTTGACGAAGCGAGCAAGAAAAGCCAGCCGGACCTTAGCTTCCACAACGTCGAGGTCAAGAGACTGCAGCAGACCGCAGATCGTGAGAGGAAGCGAAGGTAAGCCCACGCCCCGAAGCAGAAATATCAGCGTGGTATGCTGACGAGTGACAGACTCGAAGTGGAGGCCACGATCGAGCTGGGGAGCAAGCGGTGCAGGAGATGCGAGCCTGAGGTCATGGATCTGCGCGAGGATGATGGGGCGAGTATCGATGCCGACACGCACAACCTGGGAGCACCAATCTCGAGGAGGATAACGTGGTGAGTGTAAGCGTGTCTGAGAGCGAGGTTGGCAGCCTCTGCATGATCGAGGTGGAAAGCGATATTTCCGGCCATGAGTCGGACGTCACGACCACCACCCAGCAAGAGGTGGAGGAGATAAGGGAGATCGAGGGCGAGTGCTACATCTTCCCTCCCTACTGGCCTCTGAGCTGAGCCTGCAGTAGAGTGGAGGGCGACGTCGGTGAGCGTGGAGGCTATCGAGCAATCTCTAACAGCCCAAGGACTCACGAGATTCGTCATAATCGATGCTCGTGGAGATCTTGGATGGCTACTTGATCAGAGGAGGACCACAAATCTGCCAGCTTGCTCACAACCCTTCCCATCTAGCTACATTCGTGATATATACATTCATATCTCATGAGCTTCATTGGGCGATGCCCAAATCTACGCTGTGCCTCCAATCTTCAGCATCCAAGAACACCAGACACTTTTCCAGCACACCCAAGCCACCAAGCGCCGTGCTGGATGGAGCCCAATCGACCATCCCGATAGTTCGCACATCTATAATGCATATGCAATACCCGCCCCGAGCGCACCAAGAAGCGCGACATCATACCCAACGGCGGCAGTCGGAATAGCCCAGGCACTGGACGTGACACCCGTAGGTCCCGAACCAATGCGCGCCCCACCGCTCTCGACCGCCACGCTCGTCACCGCGTTCGCCACGGCGGTCGCCGAAGGCACGCCGGTGGAGTTGGTGATCTCGAGGATGTTGTCCGACGTGCTGTTGAAGTTGGTCGGCGCCAGCGAGATCTCGTTCTTCGTCATGTCGTACACGACGTACGCGGAGCGGAGGAAGGTGTCGCCCAGCACGGGGGTGCTGCCGCTCGCGGGGCTGATGCCGATGATGCAGATCGGGTTGCCGCGCTGGTCCGAGCCCGCGACGATGACGAGCTCGTTCATGCCGACGCTGATGGTCGGCGTGGAGAAGGTGAAGTCGATCGTGGCGTCCGAGTTGGCTAGGTCGCAGTCGACGAAGGCGGCGCCCTGGCTCGAGTCGTACTGCGCGCCGACGTCGTTGTAGATGCTCTGGACGATGTCATCCGGCAGATACATCAGACTGCTGCCGGAGTCTAGTAGCGCCGGGGAGGCGATGTTGCTGGCGATCGAGCCGGTTGTGCCGTTCGCGCCGACCGCGGTCAAGGCGATGATGAACTCGGCGTAGTACCCTTGCGTCGGGATGACGGGCAGCGTCTCCAGGGAGCCGGTGAACTTGTCGGTATTGACACCCCCGAACAGGATGGACCCGGTTGAGGCATCGAGGTCGTTCAGCCACAAGCTGTAGGCGTTGCTATTGATCTCGCCATTCTGCATCAGGTGTAGCGGTACATTGGGGTACGGATTGCCGCCGTTGTATTGTGTCGCGACCTCGTTAATCGGGTACCCAATACCAATGATGCCTTCCTGCGAGCTCGATGTGTATCCAATGCCGAACTGCTGGTTGTCCAATGTCACGCCGCCAAATGCTAGTGTGTCCGAAGCATAGTCTCCCTTGGATCCGGAGCCATCCACGTATGTGATATTGAATTGGCTGTCGATGTACTGATATGTTGACGATGAATTCGGTGCATATGTTCCAGAAGCCGAGCAGGGATTGCCTTGTACGGCGCACAATTGGCTGTTGGCCACGTTGACCCACAGGTCACTGCTCCCGGTGTCGATGTGTAAGCGCAGACTCTGCGCAGGTGTGCCGATCGAAGCATTCATGAAGTAGAGCGTTTCCTCGTTGTCCAGGTCCACCTGCACGGTGTTCGACTGCCGCTTTCGCATCCGTGCCCGATCTCTTGCGACTGGGTTCTCGACATGCCGCCGTTGAATGTCATGTTGAACCACCCGCGGTGCAGTCCCATCTCGTCGCTCCAACAAATTTATCGCGTGGCCGGTCGATAGGATTGACGCCGCAGCGGCCAGTATAGTGAACGTCCGCATGGTGGTTAATGAGTATGTTACAGTCGACACAGCGACCCGATTTTCTTGGAGCGGTACATATACAGTGCAAGGCAGACGGTCAGATCATGAGTTTCCTCAACCAAGAGATGACGACGCCCGGGAGACGCAACCCAGGGAACGGGTGGCGCAGGCCCGGCTGAGTCCGCGGCCCAGAATAAGCTCTCAAGTGGCCGAGGACCGCGCATCTGATGTAAGCAGACGTTGGGCACAGCAGCGGGAGGGTGCACAAGGCAGAGCAAAGTGGCGCCGCGGAGCGCGAGCAAGCGGGGACACGACGCTCTGTCGACTGCGCGGACGGCGGATCATGATGGAGACCGAGATGATTGCGCAAGAGCCCAGGGACGAGGTTGAGATCGCCAACGCGCGGACGTGCAGATCCGCTAGTGGCTGCATGGTAGATCGTGGGGAGGATGCCGACTCGCCGGATGCATGTGTCGTCGTGGAGACGTGAGCGAGTGCTGGTGCAAGCGCACGTGTCGGGAGACGACGATTTCGATGCGACAACGGTGCCGGTGTGCGAGCTCACAAGATAGATCCACAATGTGCTTGTACCTCTATGTTCAACATATACGCTCACCTGCGAGAGCACAAGCAGATTCCGGGAGTGCAGTCAGCCATGGCGTTGTCCGGCCAGAATAGGCCGATCGTGAGGAAGTAAATGGTGCATGTATGAACAGACCGCCGCCTTCATCACGTCTCGTCGATTCCATCGCCCGCGATATTTGACCCTTGACACAAGCAAGCTTTGCCACGCTTGTGAGAGCATTGGACTGTGTTCCTTTCGATTTGTATGCAGGACTACGCAATAAGTACACACAGAGCATTGTCCGCGGGCTACGAGCTGTCGACGCGTCGGACCCCTAACAAGGCCTGGCATCGCGTGGTCAGCTACAGTATGTGCGAATCCGCTCAAGACAAAGCAGGCGCATACTGAACGCTACAAGATTCGCTCCAACCACTCTCGAGCATTATGTTGGCAGAAGTCGCTTGAAGGGATGCGCTTCTGTGTTGAAAGTCCACTCGTCCAGGCTGATCACATCCGGGGCGCTGAAGATCTATTATGATAAATGAGAGTATCAGCAGATGGCTCAGACAACACTCGGTGTGCACGGGACTACTGACCAGGTAGAAGTACTTCAGTGTCTCCGCCATCCAGAAGCTCTCCATGCTGTCAAACTGCGTCGTGCCGCCCGTGTTGCCCCTCGCGAGCTCCTCGGCTGAGAAGGATATATCCGAGAGCGCAGCATTCGCCAGCTGCGTGGTCGTCGCATTCGTGATCGCGGCGAACATGTCCCACGCCGCGTCTTGCAGGTACTGCTCGCCGGTGATGCGGTACAGGATGAACACCGACTCGATGGCTTCCGGGCGCAGGATGTATCGTCGATCTGGCAAGTCGGTGAAGCCTTTGGGCAGGCGGAAGTCCTTGATCAGCTCGTCCACGTCCGGCTTCTCGCTGTGTCGATTCTTGACTTCCTGCCGCCACTTCTCTTCGTCCCAGGGACACGCGGCGCGAGTATCGCAGGGGACCATGTTGAAGACTTCCGGCATAATGCCCAATGGCAGTGCTTTATACGCCCAGATACAGCCGTCTGTCAGCTTCTTACCGATCTCGACATGCGAGGGCTCGTTGAACAGCTTGCCGCCCAGTGCGAACATGCCGCCGGTGAAGCACGCAAGGTGTTGACCTTGCGGGTCCAGGCGAGCGAGATCCTTGCTGGACGCGCGCACGTTGCCCGAGATGAGGATGTCGGCACTGTCCGGCGTCATGGGGCGCCACAGGTTATACTGGATGGCCGTCGCCATGCTGCCGTCGTACAGCTTCTTGTACACCGGCTCCAAGCCGCCCAGCAGAGCGTACATCTTCGGGAAGTACTCGTACAGCGAGTCGGACATGGCGGACAGCGTGAAGAACGTGTCTTCGGTGAGCTCTGCAGTCTTCGCATTGACCACTACAGGCCACATACCAGGCAAATGCGTCTTTTCCTGCTGTGCGTCGAAGAGTCGTGTGATGCGGTCCACAGCGTCGTACCACTTCATGTCGCCTGTGACTTGCGACAGCCTAGTGAACTCCATGGTGAGCGAACCGATCTCCGCAACGAGAACCACAGGGTCAGCCTCTTGCATCCCCTTCATCGCCTCCTGCGGCTTCCATCGGGTAATTGGGAGGCGGTTCGGCGTGTCGAACGCTTTGATCAGCATCTCGCCGAACTGCTTGGCCATTTCCAGCAGCCTCTCGTCGCCACTGACATCGTACGCTGCGAGGAATCCGCCCAGATGTCTGATTGTCGTCTCGAAGACATTGATGATCTCCGTTGTCGAGACGCGCAGATCGATCTCGAGGGCCTTGGTGACGGCTTCCTCGAACTCGCTCTTCATGCCCATGATCCAGAGGGAGTCGAGATTGTCGACTAAGTTCGCTGCCCAGCCACCAAAGCCATCGCGGGCTCCGCCCGTTAGAGGGGCGAGCTCATCGTGGCCCCAGGCGTGCTCCTTGTAGGCCTGCCAGCATCGTTCGAAAGATCGCTTGACAGCGGCCAACCGTTCCTTCCGCTTGACAGCGTGCTCGGCAGACTCAGGTGGGAAGCTGAACTGCACCTGGGGCAGCTTCTGGGGCGTTCCAGTGGGCAGTCGCACGAGCGGGAGTGGCGCTGGGAATATAGTGGGCACCGAGCCCCATCTGAAGCGGCCATCCGTTGACTGTTTCTCTGGCGATGCTCCAGGGCTGGAGGGCAATGGGGCCTGTGTTCCGAAGTGATACTTCGCCTGTGACACAAGAGGCTCGTGGAAGTAGCCGCCCAGGATCAGGATGAACGCCGCCAGGGCCACAAAGACCGCATACCTTCGGAGTGAGATCATGGCTACCAGGTAAGGGCGGATGCGGTGCCGAATCACCTCATGGCCCTCAGGGTAGCTCAAACGGACGGTGCGCCTCTTCCTGCCGTCTACAGTGCATGTACTCCCCCCAATCAGGTGTGTGTGCAATTTCCGGGCGCTACGGGGATACAGCCGTCGGTATGCCAGTCAAGGGAAAGATCAGCCTCGAAGCGGCTAGAGGATCTGATCTCCCCGGTGCGGAAGGCCCGTCCCTATCTCCAAGCGGAGTATAGATCTTGGCCGGCTGCACCACCCATTGAATGAGGGCGGTGATTCGTCACGTGGAGTTATTGTAATGGTTCTCTGGCGATGGCGGCAGTACCTGTACGTCCTTCGCAGCCAGCACTCGCTATCCTTTATCGTACGACTGAGTCCCACCGAGCTTGTCTTGTTCGACACACCCATCGCGATACAAATGGTGTTTGATGTCGAACGTTAGGTGATGTGACAGGCCAGAGCTCGGTAGCGTAGAATTTCGTCGCGTCTCCCGGATCGCGTTCCAACACTGTAGTGGCACAAACAACGATCATCTCCAATAGCTGCGGCGATGGCACGAGCAGAGTCCTCGAAGGATGCCGGAAGTAACGGTGTCAAAGCGCATGCCAATGGCACACCAACAAACTACGAGCTGCCTTGGTACGCTCCTCTCCGTCCGCCAGCAAGTCACACACTGATCGCATACCAGGGTGGAGAAGTACCGCCCAGTCTTCCTCGATGACATTGTCGGCAACACCGAAACCATCGAGCGCCTCAAGATCATCGCCAAAGATGGCAATATGCCCCACCTCATCATCAGCGGGATGCCCGGTATTGGCAAGACTACCTCCATCCTCTGCCTGGCCCGCCAGCTCCTGGGCGACGCGTACAAGGAAGCGGTGCTCGAGCTCAATGCCTCAGATGAACGCGGCATAGACGTCGTGCGGAACAGGATCAAGGGGTTTGCGCAGAAGAAAGTCACGCTACCTGGCGGCAGACAGAAGATTGTGATACTGGACGAGGCGGACAGCATGACGTCGGGCGCGCAGCAAGCACTGCGGCGCACGATGGAAATCTACTCGGGGACCACGCGGTTCGCCTTCGCCTGCAACCAGAGCAACAAGATTATCGAGCCCTTGCAATCCCGTTGCGCTATCCTGCGCTACGCCCGCCTCACAGACGCTCAGGTCGTGAAACGGCTGTACCAGATCTGCAAGGCGGAGAACGTAGAGTACAGCGATGACGGTATTGCGGCGCTGGTCTTCAGTGCTGAAGGCGACATGCGGCAGGCGATCAACAATCTGCAGTCCACGTCTGCCGGGTTTGGCTTCGTGAGTGGTGACAACGTCTTCAAAGTCGTCGACAGCCCGCACCCGGTGAAAGTGCAGGCGATGCTGAAGAGTTGCCAAGATCAAAAAGTCGACGATGCGCTGGACTCGCTCAAGGAGCTCTGGGGGCTGGGGTACTCGTCGCACGATATCATCACCACGATGTTCCGGGTCACGAAGAATTTGCCCAGTCTGTCTGAGCACAGCAAGCTGGAGTTTGTGAAGGTGATTGGGTTCACGCATATGAGAATTCTAGAAGGGGTGCAGACATATCTGCAGCTTGCTGGGTGCGTGGCGAAGCTGTGCAAGCTCAACATGAAGCCTCAGCTCTTTGCTGTGCCGAAATAGACTGCAGTGCACAGCGCAGCGAACGTGGTGATAGTGGCTTAGCAAGGCGTTTGCGGTTGTACTCTATTGCAAGATACTACGAATGTACGAAGCACTTCGCATGCATCCTAGGTACATGTACCTAGATACATTTACACATGCATGTATAGCATAGGTAGTCATTGTACATATGCATAAAACCTCCAACTTCACCTGGGCATCGTCCGGCAGTCAGTGCCAAGCGTGGACTGAGTCGCATCGGCTGCTCACCATACCTCGATCGTATCGCATGCTCACCTACAGAACGCCTTTGACACGCTCTCGGGACGTGCAGGTCTGTCTCATATCCCGCCTCTAACGCTGGTGGTCTTACGCGAGTAGCGGCGCCTCTGCGCGACCGCTGGGCACCGGGGATGCTCTGCCAATGCCCTAGACTCACGCCGCTCCAGTCGCGCTTCGTCGCATCCTTTGGCACGCTTTTATTGCTGGGCCTGATATTCTGGACCTTGTCAAATCCGCATTTGGCGTACGCGGCAGAGCTGGACGAGGATGGGAGCGGGCAGGGCAGAAAAGGGGAGGATCACAACTGGCATCGGATACAGGAGCAGAGACTGCGGGAGGATGGCATAGTCGTCGACGACGGCGAAACGGATGGTGTGCTGTTGGGGACCAGGCAGGCGGCGGCGACGGCCACCGCCATCTCCGCCAACAATGCGCCCAACCAACTTAACATCCAGCCCGGTAACACCACTCTCTGGGTGTATTCAAACGACTTATTACGAGATCCATCCACGCCAACAGGCCCGGGTCTACCGGTTGACCCTGTCGAGAAGCGCGGGGCGGAGGTCGAGCATCGCGATCTAAGAAAGCGCCAGGACAGCAGTGAGACGAGGACTATATTCATCTCCGTCAATACCTGCTTGCAACCGACTTGGAACGCCACGAGCGTGCAGACCGTTGCGCCGCCGCAGTTGACACTATACGCTTCATCTCAGACTGGCAATGAGGACATTGGCCCTGGTGGGCGGTCGCAGATTGTGCAGCCGCTGTCGGAAGGCTTCGCGAACGTGTCTCTGACCGCGAGTGGAACGTGGTACGTCGCTGTCCATGCGCCAGAGCTGCCGGATGGCTTCGTAGGGGTCTGGAACTACGAGCTCGCAGTCTCGCACGATGCCTACTACCACAGTGCTCCTCAATCGGACCCGCCGGATCCGTTCCTGTTTCTTGTCGACACAGATGTCAGCTCCGCACTGCTGGTGACGAACAACCTTACCCAGACCAACGCGTCTTCGCCCATCTTCCAGAGGTGGATGGAGCTGAGCACTCCGTACACTCTGTTCGCAGCCAATGTCAACCATACGAGGATGATGGGCCTCACGAGCTCATATTGCGGCTGGGAGAACAACAACCAGATTGCCGCGAGCCAGGAAGATGCTGAAGGTGCGGAGAGTGGCGTGCAGATGGGCATGATCACTCGCGGCCTTGGTAACAAGCCCAAGGAGCAATTCTATGTCACAAACCTCAACAGCTCGAGCAGCTACACCGGTGTTCTCGCCCAGCCGGGCAACTCCACGCAATCTGGAGCCGGCGTGGTTGGCGGCGGTGGCAAAATCTGGGCGCCCGTGTCGTGGTCGACAAAGTCTGACGGTAACTGCGCCCTCATGTTCAATTTGACCTTCTGCGATGAGGTGGCGTATGCGGTGCCTAGTAACCCACAGGGCTTCACCATCGATCAGCTGCGAGCCGAGTACAACAACTACACCGAGACTTACTACCAGAACTTCAATTACAGCCTCCAGCAAATCCCCTGCAACACCACTTCCGATGCACAGTACTCGACCGTCAGGAACTGCACCGACTGCGCGGCAGCTTACAAGCAATGGCTCTGCGCCGTCTCCATCCCGCGCTGCGAGGACTTCACGAACCCAGCCTCGTACCTCCAGGAACGCAACATGGGCCAGCCCTACCTCAACAATCAGTCCATGATCTCGCCCGAGATCCTCAACCAGCAGTATATCCCCATGGACCGCGCTCCAACCCTGAAGGGCAGTCCGGCATACAACCAAACCTACATCTCCTCCCTCGCCACCAGGAGCTCCCGCAACCCGGAGCTCATCGACAACATCATCCGACCCGGGCCTTACAAAGAGCTCCTCCCCTGCGAAGACCTCTGCTATAGCCTCGTGCAGTCTTGCCCCGCGAGCTTCGGCTTCGCGTGCCCGTACCCCGGCCGCGGGCTCGAGGCAGGCTACGGCGTGCGCAGCAAGAACGGGACCCTGACGTGCAGCTTCCTGGGCGCGATCTACGATGTGAATGCCGCGGCGGATTACACGGCGCCGGTCATCGAGGCGCTGTTCATCGCGGCGGCGGTCGCGATGGTGGTGGGTGTGGCTTAGTATGCCACGAAGGGGTGGCGGAGGCAGGGGTTCCGGAGGACGTTGAGGGTGCAGATGAGCCTGAATGGGTTGCGGGAGAAAGCTGTTGGGCGCCAGGAGTGAGGGAGGAGGTCGCGGGGTTCCTGAGTCGGGCCTGAGGTTCGGAAAGCTCATCGAGACTTGCGCTAGCGAAATCACGGGCCGACGCGGGCGTCTCCGTTTCCTGCTGCCTGGAATCTTCCTATAAAGAGCTGTGCTTGCTGCGCACCGAATTCTGGCAAGTTCTCGTTCGCAAACATCTCGCAGAACAGCATTCTTTCACGGACACACTCGTACAGCCTTCATACATAAGCGCACCGCCTCCACCCATCTCACGCTTCTCGTGTATCAATACACACCAAGCCATCAAGATATATACACACTGCTCCTTCAAACTCACGCACGCAACCTTCCTCGCAGCACCATGTCTGCCAACGAGTCCGCGGACATGGACGGTAAGACCTTCAGCACCCCGACATACTCGCTGTACTGACGCACAAGCAGTCGACCGAGAGTCTTCCGGCCTGTCCTCCCCGCCGCCGAGTTCCGAATCCCCTGAGCCCACCGTATGTTCGTCGAACAGACCGAGAGCGATCGAGGTAAGTCATCTTGAAGCATTATTGCTTGCCTTTGGCACTGGATCTTGCTAATAACACTGCAGCCCAACTTCGCCTGATCGCGAAATACGGCTCAATCGAGGCGATTGACGAGGAGAAGGTGCGACGCCGCCACGCTTACTACGACCAGTACGTGGCGTACAAGGAGCAGACGGCGGAGAATCGGCTGGCGGGCGAGCATGTGCGAGACCGCAACGCGATCTGGGACCAAGTCCGCGCTCAGAAGGAAGAGGAGCTGCGGGTCGCACGCGCCCGGGTCGAGGAGCTCGAGCATGAGCTCGAGGTGAACGCGCGTGCACAGGGGGAGTTCAACGCTGGGCCGCTTGCGCCGAAGGCACACGCATGGGACGGGTTGAAGGAGGTGGTGGAGAAGTGGGAGAGCTTCCTCGCACCGAAGGTCGACGAGGTGCCGACCTGACCTCGGTGTGCGCCTCCTTTGCGTTGATGCGGTTGTCTTCGTAAAGTCATGCTCGTACTGCCAACGAGGTGCCAACAAACTCATCGCGTATCCTTGGTCCTGCACTCTGTCTCTGTTGATATCGACTGTGTGTCTTGACCAGCCCAATTGTAATAGCTGACACTCCAGTCCCTCTTGGACCTCACGAAGGAGCTTGCAGTGTAATCGGGCGCTCTTCATGTATTGCTGCCATCTGCTGGACCATGAAAGTACATATGGGCGCTGAGCACCATAGAGTGAAACGTATTGTGACAGTATTGTGATGTATGCGCATCATTGCCTCCCAGGACCGTGATCTGCTGCCTGGCATCGACTCTGGCCGTGACATAAGAATTGAATCAATCTATCGCAAGCTGCAGAGCTGCTGCGCGGAGTCTACCTAGATCCGACTACGTGAAGACAGCTAAAGCATTGCGGCTCTCGGTGAGCGGCCACAGCATCTTGTAGAAGCCGAACGCTCCAGCAAAGATCAGCACGTAGTAGATCACAGTCCATCCCACGCCCACATTTGCTGGCCCCACCGATCGAGCCTGCGCCGTCTTCGCTTCATCCTCATCACGACCCTGCATCAAGCTATTGCCCATCTTGACCGCGCCATCCGAGCCCTCATCACGCTTGCCCTGGGCCACGTCCGGCGTGATGTCCTCGTAGTCCGCGGCGAACTGACCGACGCGACCCCAGACTCGCGGAATGCCCATCCAGTTGCAGAAGCTGTGCGCGAGTATCACGGCCCAGATGTTGCCCGTGCGTAAGTACACGAAGGCCGCGAAGAAGCCGAAGAGCGAGGTGTACGTGAGCTGGAAGAGACTGCGGAGGATGCCGCTGATCCATACTGGCAGTGGCGGGAGTCGTCGACCCGGAGGTGTGCGAGACTGCAGAAACTCGACCAGGTGATGTACGTGCGCCAGGCCGAAGATGAGTGGCGTCACGAAGACGATGCGGGTTGAGTGCACCTCTGCCAGCAGGTAGACAGAGATGGTCAAGGCGCGGAAGACGAGCTCTTCGCTTGCGGGTGCAATGACGA
>JAWDJV010000176.1:0-31441 GCA_033119285.1 Teratosphaeriaceae sp. CCFEE 6253 | reverse complement strand
TGACGTGGCCCCAGAACATCATCAACCCCTATCCCAGCGAGGACCAGAAAGCGCTCTTCTCCCGGGTAAGTCGACTTCAAACAAGCCCCGTGGCACCACGCGCTGGACAGAGGCTGACAATGCTGGCCAGGCGACGGGGATCAGCATGACGCAGGTCAGCAACTGGTTCATCAACCATCGACGGCGATGTCCCGAGTTGAGGGATCGACGCGAGAAACACCGCGCCAGTAGTGATGGCCGGGACGGCGAGCTCATGTGAGCTGGCTCGCGCGTGCCTCTTGGCGACGCACTAGTGCGCATAGGACGATGAGACTAACGACTATACGTGGAGGCTCGTTGTAACATCAGGAGCGTCACCCTTCCACAGCCGCACAGCTACGCGTCTCTGACCTTTGTCGTCGAGGAAGTGCATACCCTTTTAGGCTTGCATGGACGAGGGATACACTAGCACTGTACAGCACGATGGCGAGGGCGAAGCTGCTCTTGTGTTGAAACGACCGTGCTGTCTCATAGTGAGACCGACTGTGCGTATGCACACAGCAGAAGTATTTTCGTCGGCTGGTAGAAGGGCCGAGAAAGTGTAAATCCTGGCTTGCCTTACTCCGCATCTCACGGATCGCAGTTCGACAGCAACAGCATCCATTCATACTAGCCAAGACCTACTCGACCTCCAACACAAACCCCGACCACATCCGTCCTGGCCTAACGGGACGTTCGTCGCGAAGCGCTGGCGAAGTTGGCGTTCCAGGGACTGGGCTGCTGGGGAAGCATCCCCTGCCGTGGCATCTGCTGATCTGAGATGCGCCTCGGACCTCGTACGGCCATTGACTGAACCTTAATGTGCGAAAAGGCAGGTACATGTGGTGATGGCGCCAAAATCGGCGATGATTTCCCCAGCGTCTAGTACTCGGTGGCATGGCCATCGCCGGACGGATCAGCAAGGCGCGGAGGACGGTGTGGCGTCAGCATCGGCATGCTGGAACGGGCATTGGGTCTGGCGGACTACCCAGGCCATCTGTTCACGGTGTCCGGGGCCCGCCCGATCTTCCTGCCTAACGAGGAACGTTCCGTGGTTTCATCACAGGTGGCAGATTGCGTGCCAGATACGACCTCCCCCCTCTGGCACGCGCCTCTGAACCCGGTGTCGTTGCTGCCATGGATGTAACATGCCATGGGGAGTCGTGTGGTCCTCCCAGGCCGCGAAAGGTGGATTGTGTCCATGTTGAGTTTAGTGGCGGTGAAACTTCGGCAGCTTTTCTCCGCCTTGAACCGCTTCAGGTTGTCTCGCATACCTCCGTGGCGCAGGCGATCCCTGAGGACGGAGGCACAGGTCCACAGGGACCAGGGGTCCTTCCCAGCTGCGGGGGGGTGCTCGCCAGTGTCGGCTCGTCGGACAGACGTCGTCGTTAGCGCGTTCCATGCAGATCACACCACGCTAGCCGACTGATCGCACCGAGGTCGAGCGAGGCCAAAAGCAATATCCCAATTCAGCGTTAGCCCTTCCACGTCCGGCGCCGAGGCGAGGTCCGAGGCACGCGCATAGTTTGACGCATGTCACGGTGTCAGTGTGAAACGCAGATCCGATACATGTAGCATCCGAGCGAGCAACCAACGTCGACTGCGGGTGTCGCCGTTGGTGGACAACCGAATGGCAGTGGAGCCGGTACCATACTGCCATGGCGTCGTCCACCAGCTTCCCACGGTGTACACTTGCCGGTAAGGACTTGGTGACCAGACGGAGCTCCAAGGGACGACCTCGGTCGTGGGGTCCCTAGGCTGTAGCGGCGACCAGAGCCCATTACTCTCTTGCTGCCAAGAACCATCAGTGATCCATCTTGCCGTACTTCCCGTTGCGCGCGATGGCACTTCCAGACATTGCGTGACGGACCACGAGCCTACTGCGCAGGTGTCAAGGCCAGCTTGATCCGTATCGTACAGTTGTATACCCGTAGCCGCTCGAACGTGTCCTCGCCTCGGCGCAGCAATTACAGCATACCTCGCCTCCACGCCCGATTGGCCAACTCCTCGATCTCCCTGACCTCGATCGGCCCCTTCACCGTCTCATCCGCCAGTCCCTCCACGACGGCTTCCGCCACCAGATCCGCTTTGAGGGGCTTGGCACCGCCCGCGCCCATCAACCACGTCAGGTTCCCACCCGTCAAGCTATTGGCGAGGAACCCACCATACGTGACAGCCGCCATCGGTATAGTAAAGCTCCGACTACTGTCATACAAGAATCCCGGCCGGATGAACAGGTTGCGCATGCGTGGGAACGTCGTGGCGATGGTTGACTCCGCCTCACGCTTCGTCTTGATGTACCGCCCTGGCAAGATCGGCGCGCCGGCCGCGGCAGAAATGTACGCGAAGCTGGACACCTTGGCCGCGGCCGCCTCCCGCGCCAACGTGATCGCGGAGTCGCGGTTCATGAGCTCGTACGTGATCTCGCCGCCGACCTCGCCGGGCCGGATCTCCTCGCCGTCCTTGCGGTCCAGCGGGTTGATGTCCCCTCCCTTCTTCGTGGGCGAGAAGGCTCGCCGGAGGCCTGCGATGGGCGACTCCTTGCCGGTGAGGACGCCTTTGTAGTCGGCCTCCAGTAGAATGCCCATGCTGTGTACTACTGCGTCGGCGCCGGCCAGGTCGGTCTTGTACGAGTCGGGCTGCAAGATGTTGGCTGCCCACCAGGTCACGGCTTTCGACCATGCCGGCGCTGTTTGGTGTGAGGAGATTGAAGGCCAGTTCGGCTCGCCGGAGCGACTGGCATGATGAATCAGTAGATGCAGATGCGAGGGTTGCTATGAGTAGATGCTGCGTACATGTACCTACCTGATTGAGGTCACCTCCCATTCTCGAGCTACGGCCGCTTTGCAAATACGACTTCCGAGGAAGCCGTTGCCACCGCACACGACCAGCTTGCGCTTGGCTGCTGATGTCGATGCCATGCTGGAGTCTGGGATCATGTATGCAACTACTTCCCCCGATTCAACAGCACCGTCTCCATGACATAGATCTAGATCGTCAATGCGCCGCGTAGATCCGCCGATAACCTCTGCGCCAAACGGTCCCGGCGTGTGGCTGACACAGTCGGCAGCCGGCAAGGGCCCCATCGCCAGCTGTCCACATATGGCAGGGCCATGCGATGCAGCTTGGCGGAGCTCAGGAACAAGTGACCTGGAGTATGACGGACGACAATCGAGTCATATCTTTGGCATTGATAAGGTTCAGGTGAGACCCAAGGGGGCCTTGATAAGAAGGACAGAAAGCATTTCCCTCTACAGATTGTTACCCACAATGGCACCGTCGGCCGCATATACACCCGACGAGCGCTCCAAAGGCAATCGCCTCGCCAAGCGCAGTATGGATACTGAGAACCACTGTACGAACCTTCCTGCTGATCGTGCCATCCAGCCGAGTATGACGCCGAACTCGTTCACGGCATTATCAACGAGACGCCGATCCTCCACGTCTCATTCAGCGCACCGGCCAAAGACGATGGGCCTCAGTTCCCCACCATCCTCCCTATGCTCGGCGCCATCGGCCAGCACTCCAATGACGAGGAGCCGCACATCTACCTGCACGGCTCCTCAGTCGCCCGCCTCTTCCGCATAACAGCCGACACCGAGATCCCGCTGTGCGTCTGCGGCACCATCCTCGACGGCTATGTCCTCGCCCTCGCCCCCTTCCACAACAGCTGCAATTACCGCTCCGCCGTGTGCTTCGGGCATGGATCGATGGTCACCGATCCAGAGGAGGTCGAGTTCGCGCTACGCCTCATCACCAACACGACGAACCCGGAGCGCTGGGAGAACAGCCGATCGCCCCCCACCAAAGCCGAGTTGACTTCCACGGGTGTCCTCAAGGTCCGCATCGAGACTGCCTCGGCAAAGACACGCGCTGGTGGGCCGAGCGACGAGAGAGCCGATCTCACTAATCCGGAGGTAGTGGACAAGACCTGGATCGGCGTAGTACCGACGTATCTCACACTTGGAGAGCCGATCGCAGGCGAGGAGAACCGGGTCAAGCAGGTTCCTGAGTATCTCCAGGACTGGGTGGCGGATGCGAACTCGCTGAACGAGCAGAGGGCGATCGATGCTGTGGAGGGAGAGGGAGACTATGGGAAGCCCAGGAAGCGATAAGGTCACTTCGACGCTGGCGCTGCTCAACGCGGCGGTAAGGACTGTGAAGCCAGAGGCGCAGTCGCCCCCGCCTGGTGGGAGACCGAGGATCAGCCTGGGCGGTGAGTAGATCGCTTGTCCATGCTGCCACGTCGACAGACTCCCACGCTTCTTTCGGAGCGACAGATGCCGTCCTACCATGTCGGCCGAAGAAAGCCAGCTTCAGTACGGCCTCACCGGGTGAGTCGTCCAGTAGCAGCTGCGGGTTCAGCTCCGGAACCAGCAGACCATCATAAGCCGCATTGCCTTGCCGGATGTAGTCTGCGAGACTCAGGCGATTCCGTTCCCGAACGTGCTCGTTCAAAGGTTTCGTCGAGTATCCCGGCCCAAAGAGTATCCACATACGTGTGTAGAAAGCGCTCCGCACGACCGAATCCTGCACAACTAGGCCACGCCTCTTCAGATGTCTCAATAATTGCAGGCCTTGCGTCCAAGGTGGATGCGGAGAGACAGTGACGTTGAGTGACAGATCTTGAAGGGCTCCGAAGCGCGACTCGTCCTTTTGTAGCCCTGTCCCGCCATCTAGAGGGCGCAGGTGCCCGCGCACAGCCGCGGCGTTGAATCCCCAAGTGAAGATGGCTTGCTGCATCTGGGCCACGAAGATCTCATCGATCAGGCCCGGTCGTCGAACTAGGACAGTCCTGTATCCTCGTACTCTTCTGATTGTCAAACGGCGAGAAGCGCGCCGCTCAGCAAGCCACAGCACCAGCTTCTCGAGACCCTGCCATTGAAACGCCATCCCATACCTCTTCATAAGCTCGACCCATGCTCTGCTATAGATGTTGCTTTTCAGCGCATGGCTGTACATATACGCGTTTGTCACGAAAATAAGAGTATCGAAAGGCGGGCGGTCAATCCGCTGACTCTCCACCGGCCGCCTTCCTCCACGGCGCTGAGAGAGAACGTAGCGTTGCAAGTCTGCGATCGTCGCGCTCGTCAGAGCCACCTTTTGCAGTCGCATGGTCTCGATTGTCTGTGCAGCAAGGCGCCAGCAACGGCTGGAAAGGTAGTGCTGCGCCAGCCGATTGATGGCGCGGCGTTCGAGCGCGACGCCGGCAAGATTGAGGCAAGTCATGGTGACGTGCGCTTGTGCCCAGTTGCCGGCGGAAAGCTGAGAGACCAAAAGGGCCTCCTGCGTCTGCGTGTCGTCGTAGCCCTCCGGATGTTGATCACTGTCCATCAAGGCACTGAACAACTCGGTGTGACCTTCGCCAGCGAGCTTCTGGACGAGGCGCGTGTAGGCGCAATCAGATATCTTGATGCCGGCAGTCTTGAGCTCCTGCAGCCTGTTACACAACTCGACGCATGATCCGGCCCGAAGAGCCATCTCTCGAACAGCCAATGGGCCAAGCGTGTCGACAGCGAAGAAGCCCAGACCACGAATGACGAGGTCGATGGAGAAGGCACGAGTCGCGAACATCTTGGCGATGAAGGCGTCGCTGGCTCCCTTGGGCTTGATGCCGTGCACATCGCCGACGAGAGTGGACATGGCGGCCCGCGTTAGCGGGGCGTGGATCGGCTGCTCGCGCGGTCCGAGAGCGATTGCGCTCAACACTTTTGGCCTTGTGCGAAGCTTGACGGGCAGTGATGCGTCCTTGTCGAGGTCGAACAGCTGCTGTACTGGCGGCGTGGCGAAGATGTCCGTCGACGGCGCATCGCCGTTGTGCATGAACAAGCGATGCCACTTGAGTGCATGCTCGGTGCCCTGGATTCTGACCGCTTCCAGGGCTATCGAGTCATAGCAGTCACGTTCGCGACTCTGATTGTACATTCTCTTGAATGTCTTGAATGTCATCAAGTGGTACGGATTCCGGAGAGCGTCAATCCCGACTTGTTTGAGCGCATCATCCGGAACATCCAATACAGAGCCGACCATCTTCCTGTGCCAATAGCTCGCAGCCGCGAGATCGGAGCGAAAGGCTTGGCCTACCATATTTTTGTATAGCAGGCGGTATTGCTTGCCAGTGCGCTCCTTGATGTCCTTGGCGTGGTCAAGTAACTCCTCTCCTACATTTCTGGCCTTCGGGTTGTCTGTCCGCGCAGACGCAGCACGAATCAGCTCCTCCCATAACACACCTGCTTCCTCTCCCTCCGTGGGGAGGTCAACATTTCGTCTCTTCATGCCATACCAGATGTCCAGAACGCCACCGACACCATCCAGCCGCTGTCTGAGGTGCAGAAGCTCTATCCACAGCCGGTAGTTGCGTCGGTGCTGCTCTTGGTCGACGGTCAACATGCCCACTTTAGCCTCGCTGTTGACGTCCGCCTGGTGTCGGAGCTCGCCAAAGCTGCTGTTCCTCGGAAGTCCGGGCTCGAACAGCGATACGCCGCTGCTCATAGACATCCGCAGGCTGTACTCCTCCGTGCTGGCGCCCAGTAACTCGGAAACTCGAAACCGGTCGTTCACTCGACGGATACGGTTCGATGGCTGATCTCCGTTCCGGCCATCCTGCTCCGACTCATGTGGGACAGTTACCGTCGCAGCGCACCTTGTCGAGCCCATGCAATGCCATCGGGCAGCCAAGTCTCGAGGCAGTATGAGCTGCTGCAGGAAAGCCCCGTGAGGTCCTCCCGTCAGCCATCGGGTGCGCATTGCAAGGCGCTAGTCACCGAACAGCCTCTGCTCGGTGCCATTGCATTGGCCTCCCAGTCACGAACCACAGCTGGTCGGGTCTTTGGTGATGTGTTTGGACGAGAAGACAACGAGTGGTGTTGGAGCTTCACTTCACATGCCAAGACATTGCTCCTCCGACCAACTCCGCAGCTGCTGCGACCTCAACCTCCCTTCTCCCACGAGCCGTTGTGTAGTCTCAGCACCCCGACGACACGCGACAAGACCACCACAATGCGGGCGACACTAGCCAGAGCGTGCGTGACTCCTCAAAGCCGGCCTCATAGCCGGACAGAGCTCCAAGACTCCTTCGTTAACACCCATCTAGCATCCAGTTCCCCGGCCTCTACCGCGCCAACAACGTGCCGCACTGGCAGAGACTGCATCAGTCACACGAGGATGGCTTGAGGCAGTGGCAGAAGGTATGTCTCAACAGGCAGGGACCGTGCGCTGGAAGTCCGGCGGCACGGCGAGGCAATGAAGGGGCCATGATGGCTCGGCGAGGATGGCAGCTGAAGCGATCTGGCAGGGCCCGCGCGCGAAGTTTATGCTGTATCCATACTATGCCCTGTTGTGCAGTACGGGCTTTGGTATGTCTCCGCAAGTCCCAAGAACGGGCGAGATGGCCACTGACGGGACAACAGCATCCATGTACATGATGTGCCGCATGGTGCTTGGCCACAAGACATGGTACGGCTAGGTACAATTCGGGCTGGGAGCGAGGAATGACCACGGTGCGAAGGGCTGGCGGGCTTGGGAGTGGAGGACACATCGACAGCCGCGTCCACGACCATGTACATACAGCCGGAAATGCGATCGAGCTCAGGTTCATCATCTGATTCTGAGCTTACACATCCAGCCACCTGGTTCCGAAGAGGGCACGTATGATGACTCTGAGTAATTGAACGCATGGCTCGAAGGGCGTAGACTGCAACGTCCACCCTTGGCGCCCGGGATGGTAAGCAGGTGCTAAATTGCACGTTGCTCGAGCAGGAGACCTGCGCGAGCGTCTAGCAGAGACCGAGACTACGGTCTCGCGACCTAGTCTGCCCTCCCACCATCGCGCGTGATCTCAAACAGCTCCCCAGCCAGCCTCCTCAGATCCGCGTCCTCAACAGCGGCCAGCGCCTCCTTGATACCCCCCAACGTTTCCGACTTCACTCCCTCCGCATGCTGCGAATACACATCCACCCCAGCTGGCGTGAACAGCGTCTTCGCAAACTCCGTCACCACCCATTTGCTCCCCGTCCCTTCCTCCTCGCCCCACCCCAGCACCTCCCAATGGCTGCCAGCTATCTTCAGCCACCCCTTCCCACGCCAATTCCATGCATCGCGGCTCTCTGGCATAGTGCATGAGGCGACGGCAAGCTTGTCTACACCGTGCAGAGTTGAGATCTTCTCGCTGGAGAGACTTTGATATGAGACCAGGTCGTCCATGCGGTCGGTGTGCTCTTGCGCAATCGATGGCGTGGAGGGCGGGAGCGGAGTGTACTGGATGCGAACGTTGCGCTTGTTCTTCCACATCGGCAGGGTCGAGTGCGTGACGTGCCAGGTCTCCGTAAGCCAGGCTACTGTTGGTGAATTGTAGTCGGCAGGAGCTCTCGTGGCAGAGAAGGAGGGCGGGCGAATGATGATACTCGCCATGGTGTGGGTCTAGTGAGCCGTACGCGACGGCGCTGTGTGGTCTGCTACATCTTGTCTGGTATGGACGAGAGATGCACGGTTGCCATAACAGACCTCTTTATGGCGGACCTGAGTCATGCATCGAGAGCTCCATACACATCGCCACCAACATCCTTCGTCCAGTCATCAATGTGACTCGACCACAACATCTGCATCACGACGACAATTTAGAACGGTACATTTTGAGACTAGAGAGTCGAGTCAGGCTTCTTCCGGGTCTATGCCCAAGCGACGCACATTCAACTTCAAGCAGTTCCAGTCCGACTCCGCCCCAAGCGGTGCCAACCGCAAGGATGGCTTCGGTGACTCACCGCCCGCAACGGTCAACGAAGGGCTGAGCGAGCTACGCAAGATTGAGACGCCCGAGGGTCTACAAAAGAAACGCGATCTCGCTGCCTCGGTCAATCAGCCCTCTGTTCCACCCGAGTTGCGTGGAATCTTGGGACTCCCAGACTCTGCGCCACCGAAGCCCAAAACCGGCTTCAGACCTACGCGGGAGATGAGACGAACGCCAGGCCCTGCACCGCCGAGAAGTTGGCTGGGATATCGGCCTGCGGAGTGGGAGAGGGCTCTGGCAGCCCGGAGTGGCAAGGGGCGGAGAGCAGACGGGGCGGCATCGGATGACGAGCGGAACCGGCCAAAGCAGCTGATGAGATTCGAGCTGCTTGTCAACGGCGGACTGGATGCTGAGGGACAGTCTGGCTTGCAGCATCTGGTGATGAAACGGCTTGCTGAGCAGTGGGAGCTGTTCGATGAGAATGACTTTCCGACTCTGATCGAGATCCCACTACGCCTACGACTCCGACTGCTCTCGTATCTGGGCGCGTATGGCGCACCGATCGACACAGCGGCCCTGCAAGCCTTGACGCAAGGAGACGAGCCGCTCACGCATTTGGACCTTTCTGGTCTGGCAGGCCATGCCCCACTGTCGATCAAGAAGCTTGCGAGACTCTTCGAAGCTGCAAAACTCGCATCGGTGCCATCTGCTACGGACGATGTCGCACAATCGTGGGACGTCGACGAGACACTCGAGAATGCCTTACTACCGTCCCTAGCGACGACACGTTTCCACACTCTGACGCACCTCTCGCTGTCACACCCACCTCCGACCGCGCCCTGGCGCGACCTGCTCGCGTTATCCAAGCATATGCCACGAGTGACGCATCTGTCACTGGCCTACTGGCCGCGACCAACGTTGACCCCGAACTTGGCCACAGCCACAGTCTCCAGCCGGCACAGCCCAAATGTTCAAGCCGGAGGCTCGCACTACTACTCCACGCTTGACGGCGACTATGCAGAAGCTGCCGAAATCCTACGTCAACTGAGCCATCACCTTCTCTGCCTACAGTGGCTTGACTTGGAAGGCTGTATGGAAGGCGTCCTGGCCCTCGGCACTCTGACCACTGGCATACTTACTCCAGAGTCCAACGCCCCTACCACGTCCGACAGTGATCTGGCGTGGTCCTCAAAGCAGCAGTCAAACATTGCGATCATTGCGCATACCTGGAAGAACCTCACCTACATCCGCTGTGCCCAAGGTTGGCTACCAAGCCTCACCGGCCTCTACAATATGGATCGCAGTCTCACCGGAAGCTTCAAGGATCTGCTCGCAAGACATGCCCAGCACTTTCCGGGCCCTTCTCCAATCGATTTCCATGAGATCGACAAGCGCAAGGCGGGCATTTGGATGGACAAAGAGCAGACTCTGCTTGCTACTGGCAGAAGGATCAACAACATTCGTCGCTTGTATGGCGGTAGGCCGATGACCCTGGACTTTGGGTGGCATCAAAGGGCTACCTTCTGAGTGACCGCCTTCTTGCAGCTGCGGCGGCATCAGGTCGCTTTGAACGAGGGTGGTGGCATAACAAAGTACCCTCCCGAAACATCAGAGGCGATGTTGTCACGCATGGGTTTGCGTGGCATCTGGCGAGTTGGGATGGTTTGCTTGTCCAAGCTGCCACTCCTGACTGTTGTCAGACTATATGTGGTGGACGTGGCTCCCATCGAGCCTCCCTGGTCCTATGTCCAGCAACAGCGCAACTCACACGGACATGAGTGGGGTTTCCGATGATGAAGATCCCGATGGCAGTTACGGCCCTGTCTACCGACCCGGCAGACCCGGACCTCTGGCTACCAGCAGGGCGCTGCGCGAGCAGAACGAACGTGTCGGACGACCCCGATACCGCTTCAGTCTATTCGGAAGGACCATTGGCCCGCCAGCCGCCGAAACGCCGGCCAACGGAGTAGATGAGTCGCACGATGACAGCGACGGGTGGGGCAATGTCCGGACCCGGACGCATGGCGCAGGAACCGGGCTCAGGATTGACGACGGCAGCAGCGAGGAGAGCGAGATCCAGCTTACCGAGACGCGCGAGGGACTTTCAGATGCAGACGACCTGGTTCAGCTCGACATCGACGAGCTGGATGCCGGGGACGAGGCTGCTCGTCCCGCGAGCCACGTTGGATCGGAGATACCGGAGTTCCAGTCACAGGGGAGCCTCCCAGAGCAGCATTGGGACTCCGCGGATCCCAATTCGAGCGCCTCGGATCGCTTTCTAGATGGTCGGAACGTCGAAAATTCGCAGGTTCGGGAACTGCTGGAGAGACTGGCGGCGGAGTTGGGGGTTGCCCAGATACAGCTGGTCGCGATGCGGGCGAGCCTCGCAAGCGCCAGGTCGATCACAGTGAGGTGGTCGGTCCTCTCCTTCTTGGTGGGTGGCGCGGGCGGAGCCTTGCTGCACTGGTGGCGCGGAGACCCGGCATTGTGGGAATGAGAAGGGTGCGGAGTCAAGCATCTGTCCGCGTGGGCAGCTTGCTGCAAGCCGGCCAACAACGCTTGACTACTTCAAAACACGAATTCTCAGTCAACTTCACAAACGGATGATGACACATCCTCCACACCTTCACGTGCTGATTGCCTTCTTGCCCTCCTCCGCCAGGTGCTTCACGCCCTCGGCCACCGTCGCACTGACATTGCTCGCGCGCTCCTGCGCATCGACCGCAATGGCCTGCGCGCCGTGCTTCACCCCTTCAGCCACCGTCACGCTGACATTGCTCGCGCGCGCCTGCGCATCGACCGCGATGGCCTGCGCGCCGTGCTGCACCTTCCGTGCGTCCTCCGGCCACCTCTTCGTCAACCGCAATAATGCGTAGTACAGCTGGATGACCCCCACATGCACCTTCTCCTTGACCGTCATGGTGAGCCCGTGGCTCAGGAAGCCCTTCAGCACCTCGCCCTCGATGCCGGAGTACATCCCGCTCAGGCCCTCTTCGCGGTAGATCTTCCGCAGGGAGAGGACGATGGCGTACTGGGCACTGAGCAGGCGGAGCGCTCTCTGCGCGGCCTTCCTCGCGGCGCTTTCGGCCTTGCGCTTCTTGTCCTCGGACGGCGGCTGCGAGGGTTCGGAGTTGGGGACTGTGACGCCGGGAACCTTTGGAAGGGGCGCGTTTTTCTCGGTGCCTTCGCTTTCGCGCGTGATGACCGGCGTGACAGCTTGTGCTCGGGACTTCGCGAGCTTGACTGGATAGGTGATGGTCGTGGCGATGGCCTTGGAGATCGCCGCCAGCAGGAATGTCAGCTGAGGAGATGGCTTCTCTCGCCTGGAAGTCGGTAGGAGGCTCTTCAGCATGTTCTCGATAGCGAAGGTGATGGCCGGGTTCAGCGTCAGGATGAGGGAGGCGCTGTAGCCGGCCCAGAAGCCCGCGAGACCTCGTTCAGATCGTATCTGAAGTGCAATGTCCCTGATGCTCAGCTTGTCGCTCTCACCGGGTGTGGCCGACGAGGAAGGATCTCGTGCAGCAACGAGTGCCGCAGTCTGCTGGCGGGTGACGATACTGACGCAGTGAGTCAGTACGGTAGACCAATGCACAATGCCACTGAGTACACCTACTTCTGCAGCGGCGTGGTGACGAGCTTGGCGAATGATCCCGCCGCGACGCCGACGCTCAGCTCCTTGATCACCGACAAGCCCTTCGTGCCATCCTTTTG
Source organism: Teratosphaeriaceae sp. CCFEE 6253 (assembly GCA_033119285.1). Lineage (NCBI taxonomy): Eukaryota > Fungi > Ascomycota > Dothideomycetes > Mycosphaerellales > Teratosphaeriaceae > Teratosphaeriaceae sp. CCFEE 6253. The sequence goes on along the minus strand of JAWDJV010000176.1, from coordinate 18,987 downwards.
CAGCTGGCGCTGTCGGAGGAAGGTGTAGGCCAAGAAGAACAGGAACGAGTCCGCGATGCCCTTGGCCACGTCAGGCGTGCAGCCCGTGTAGAGGGCCTTCACGCCGCCTTCGGTCCTGTAGATCTTCTGCACGGCATCGGTAAAGGACCGGTACTCGGCATCGGCCCCCAGAGCCGCTGATGGTGCCTCTTTGGGCCCGCGAAGCTGCCTTTGGACCTGCAGTCTTGTCGTCACGAGCTCCATAGGGTAGACTAGCAACTTGGAGCCCGCCGTCGCAAGGCTACCGGCCAAGGCATGGCCGAGAGCTGGGAGAGCCGGTCCGCTGGGGAGAGCAGCGGTGGCGGAGGCTGCTGAGTCCTGGACTTGGTGATAGATGGTAGAGTAGTCCTTGGCGGGTTCAGCGGAGTGGAACTGCAGGAGTCGTGAAAGGTAGCTCACAAGCTGCGGGTTATGGACAACGCTTCCGTCTGCCATGTTCGCTGTGGCTTACATGGAGGAGGTGACGATGTCTCGAACGGCGTCAGCTTGCATGCTCATGAAAGATCGTCGCGAGGAGGACATCGCGCACCTTTTATCTGGTCATCGGGACGGCTGGTGCTGGTTGCAAGCGTGCCGCAGTGCAATGCGCAGGGTAATGAGGAGGTGTGTACGTACTGAGGAGCAGCTGGCTCCAGGCGAGTGGCACGCATGCTCTCCATGACCGAGAGCGGCTCGGAGCTCGATGATGAGCGCATGGGTCCGTCGAGCTACCCCAGGATGTGGCGTTCCGAACGCAGCAGCAGCCCGGCCTGCATGCTGCCAATCAAGGAAGACATGGAGATACGGAGTAGATGGGAGGAGATGCACGTAAGCACTGGATGTAGGGCCAGGGCACCGTTCCGAGGATATAACAGACGTTCTCTTCCTCACCAGATGGCTCCGCTACAAGGTATATGCCGCAAGTTCCTCCTGAGTCCACTGCCACAGACTCTCCGCCAACTCATCGTTAGTAGCCTCACCACTGGGCACCGTCTTGATCCCAACAGGCTCATAGTACTTCCCGCTCTCGACCTGTCCCTCGGCGCTGCCCAGCAGAGCCGTGGCAGCCCACTGCTGGTTCCACGCACACTCCTCCGCCGAGATCATCCTGCCAATGTTCGTCGCGTACACAAACATGCGATTCGCGAAGCTCAGAGACGTCACAAGGCCTGTAGCGGAGACTCCCGGATGGATCGACACCGAGACCATGCCGGGATGGTGCTGGGCAAAGGCACGTGCGTACAGCAGATTCGCGAGCTTCGACTGCCCGTAGCGCATCCACGACCCCAGGACCGGGGTGATATTACACTGGGTCGTCTTGATCGAGTCGAAGAGCACCCCGGCTTTCAGATGTGCCTTGTAGCCTAGCGACGTGGTCCAGACGAGACGGACGTCGCCGGTGCGTTGGGCGGTGGCGGAGAGGAGAGGGGTGAGGAGTTTCGCGAGCAAGGCGTGACCCATGTGGTTGGTGCCGAATTGGATCTCGTAGCCGTCCTTTGTCAAGCCAGGCGGAAGAGCCATGACTCCTGCGTTCATCATCGCAATGTCGAGACGAGCTGTTTGAGCGATGATACTCTTCGCGGCCTGGAATACGCTATCGAGAGACGCCAGATCGCACGGTGTGAATGTGACCGGACACCCTGGATACCTCGCCGCGACATCTTGGACGAGACTGTCCGCCGACGATGCTGATCGTCCGGTGAAGAAGATATGCGCTGGGGCGTGCGCCGCGAACGAGAGGACTGTCTCACGGCCAAGCCCCGCAGTCCCTCCAGTTACAAGGATGACTCTGCCAGCGAGGCTGGGTATGTCGCTTGCCGGGTCGAACTGCAGCTTCGTTGGCATGGTCGATGTCTTGACTACTGCAGTGGTTGGCGAGGGTTTGATGTTCTCAGATCGTCAGTGTCAAGGAACATGCTTCCTATCTCGGGACGAGCGATCGTCTTATACTGACTACGCTCGATCATGTCTCGATACATCTGTACGGGATGCCATTCGATGTGGCGTTGGTGTTCGTAAGAGAGCGGCCGCTGCACCGCATGCCGATCCCGAATCCAACGCAGTCGCCCCGCTTTTCTCGCCCCTAGAGCTGTTCGATTCCAGCCTCATCAGGCCAGGTGAGATAGGATGCATCGTCGGAGCAACTAAACTCCCGCACCGTTCGCATGCCAGCGAAACGGAACGGGACAACGGCCCTGAGCTTTCACTAGGTCCAGGGTGTCCTAGTCGTGGTCGCGGCAGCAGTCAGCAATGGCAATGACGGCGTCTGACACCGTAGTCTATCATATCAGCGAGAACGTTGCCTCGGCCATCGATCAATGCTTCTTGACTGACGGATCACAGGGTTCAGGACCAGAACGGCATTTGAGGTGCCTACTCCAACAACATTAGCTTCGGAATGCTGAGTGACTAGGTGTGATAGACCCGACTATCGCACGTGCTGCGCTCGTACAGTACCGCCGCCGTCGCTTTCCAATGCACTCATTAGGCTCGTCCAAGCCAAAACACCGAAGCCTTTCCGACTCGGCACTAGAACACCCAACGCCTTGCGCCAGCACAGCTAAAGATCAAAGTGGTATTTCGCAAGCCCAGGCGTCCTGTCCGCGGACGCCATCGTTCTTCGGGAGGATTGTGCCATTTGCAAGAGATCGTGCCGTCGCTCGCCACGAGGACCTCACTCCTTCATGTCCTCATTCAGCAGCAGCTCGACGACGATCTGCGTCCGCTCGGCCTCCGGATGCTGCATCACGAACTTCACCGTCCGACTCCCCGGCACCGACGGCCCATTCACATACCCATTCGGCGGCGCCGCGCCATTCGTCCCCGCCGCCGCGGGCATACTGCCCCCGTCGTCCAGACACTTGATCTCCCGGCCCGCGATGATCTGCTTCAGGCGGCCATTCTGCGCGTTGCGGATCTCCACGAAGTCGCTGTCGAAGAGGACGAGGTAGGGCCCGTAGAGCGTGGCCGAGTTGGCCGTGCCGACGAAGTCCATGATGACGGACCGGCTGACCTCGCAGTGCTTGTTGATGTACACGGCGCAGTTGGAGTAGCAGAGCAGGAATTCCTGGTCGCTCAGCCGGAGCATGCCCAGAGCGCGCTGGTCTTTGATGTGCGCGGCGATGTTCTGCACTTCCTGGGCGCGTAGATCGGGAACAGACCACGGCTGCTTCTTGTCCAGCGTGAGGACTTCGAATCCGCGGGCCGTGCTGACGGCGAGCGAGGAGTGGAAGAGGTTCATGCCGGAGCATTCGGCGGGGATGTAGAACTCGTCGAACTCCCGGAAGAACTCATAGTTCCCTTTCCGGAACAGCGTGGCGGCGCCCCTCCGCTTCTCGGTCGACTTTTGATAGATGGGCTCCAGGACTTTGAAGACTGAGTTGAGGTTCTCGCGCTTCTTGTAGAAGACAAGGGTGCGATCCTTCTGCCGGCCGACTGCAAATAGGCCGACGTCGCGACTGCCGGAAAGCTTTTGCGGTGCTTTCCTCGCGGAGTCGTTGGCGTTGATCCCGTTGCGCTCAGTAGGGCAGATGACATCCAGCGGGTACGCGATGAGGCTCTTGTCAGTGATGAGAAGAAAGAGATTGAAGTCCTCAAGGACGGCGATCTGCGTGACCTTCACCATCGGGATCGACTGCATCATCAAGTCAGCTCGCAGTCAAATGTCAGCCCAGAGCACATCTCGCTTACCTTTGTCCACCCTCGCGGGTTCTCCATCTCACTGATGAACACGCCAAACTCCGTCCCGACCGCCACCATCTGCTTCGACCCTCCCTCCGCGCCCGCAAGCGCAAAGCTCGTCGCGCAGTTCACCCGCGCTCTGCAAATCGGTCCCGGCCTCCCAGTATCCTTGAATCGATGCTCCACCTCCTTGATCGCGCGATCCACCGGCGTCCCCTCCACCACATCCGCCCGCTGCCCGCTCAGCCCAAACGCATCGTACACGAACGCCGAGTCCGCCATGACGCGCAGCCGGAAGGGCTCGGCGTGCTGCGCGTACAGCGCCGCGGCGTGCTTGGCCTTCGCCTCGCTGATCTTCGTGCACCACTCCTTCCGCGCCTGCTCCGTGGGCGCGAAGAGGGTGTAGACTTCGCGGCCCAGGTGCTTGATCTTGAAGGGCCACATGATCCTATCACTGTCCTTGCCCCCCTCGCCCAGGCTCGTGACGGTCTGCAGGCTGGCGGCGGAGGCGCCGGTGTTGACGTGCTGGAGGCCGTTGGGCCCTCCGCCCCGGTCACTCGGCATCCTCCCTATCGCTGCCACGTCCGGCGTCGGCCCTCTGCCGGTGACGGTGGTCACGGACGTGAAGCCCTTGACGTACGAACTCTTCTGCACCGCCGGCCCGTTCGTCTCGTCCAAGATGAGCAGATCCATTGGGATCGGCAGGCGCGAGACATCGTATGTCTCGATCTTCCCGCCCTGCTCGCTCCTCCGCGCATTCGTCTTGGCAATGACCATATAATGATCGAACAGCAACGCATGCGTGTCCAGCCATGTAAACGTGAACTTATTCCCACTGTTCCCACCCATGCGCTGCAGATCACCACGATGGATCAGCTGTCGCCCGACCTGTTCCAGCCCCAGCTCGACGGCCTGCTGCATGCCCGGCCGCAGCACCAGCTTCATCCCCAGATCGCTGAGATCGACCTTCCGCTGCGTGTCCGCGACTCGGGCGTCGCACTCCAGCGTCACGGCCTTGACCTCATCGTACGCGGCCTGCAGGTTCTTCTTCTCGGCGTCCAGGTGCGCACCCTTGATGTTCTTCATCACGGTCTGCAGCAGCAGCGTATACCGCTGCAGTCGTGTGATGGGCGCTTTCAGGAAGGTGTCCCACTGCAGTCTCAACGATCGCTTGTCCTTCGACACCCGGTCGACGAAAGCCCGGAAGTCCAGGTTCCGATCCAGCTCCAACCGCACTTTGTAGTTGGCGCCAGGGAAGCCTCCAGCATACTCCAAGTACGCCGCCTTCGCCTTCCGAATCCACTGCCGGAAGATATCCGAGAAGCCCACGATCCACGGCCCCTGCTCCTGCTGCCTGTACTTCAGCTGCGGCAGGAGGTGCTCCTCATTGGCCAGGATCACCGCGTCCACGCGCCCAAACACATCGCTCACGAACTTGTCCCGCTTCTTCGGCGTGATGATGCTCGGGTCCGCGGTCGCCAGCGTGTCACGGTACAGCGTGCGCAGGACGTGCAGCTGCTCCATGTACTTCTCCTCCGACGTGACAATCTCGTGCAGCACGTTCTGCCGCTCGAGCTCCTTCTTGTCCTTGCCCTCGATGTCCTCCTTCTTGAGGCTGTAGAAGTCCGACCAGCTCTCGCCCGAGCGCGTCGGCTCATTCGCGAGGTTCACCTTGCGGAGCGTGCGCTGGCAGTGGTGGCTATAGCAGCGGCCGGGGATCACATGGTCGTGAATCGTCGCGGAGTAGCATCCGTGGCCCGTCAGCTGGAAGATCACGCCCGCCATCCGGCCCGGAACGAGCTTGACCCATTCCTCCGTCGCCACCAGCGTGCCCTCCGCGTACATGCTCGCGACGACGTGATTGCTCAAGCCCTCCGCATCCGCAATGTTCATTGTCGGCACTTTATTCGTGAACAGATTGACCAGCGCCTCCTTGACCTCCGCCTCCTTGAGCTCGGTGTACTGCTCCGGGCTCACGACCTGCAGCAGCCACTTCAGCATCCCCATCAGACTCCACGGCTCGTCGCACTTCTTGAAGTCCGGCGCGCCCAGCTTGCTCGGCACGAAGCGCTTGGCGCCCAGCGAGGGCAGATCGGGGATGCTACTGGACGCGGGCGTGCTCTCGAAGCTGGGCGTGTACACCGAGCTCCTCATGCCCTGCTGCCGCAGTCGCCGCTCTTCCGCATCCGTCTTTGAGCGTAAGGGTTGTGCAACCTGCGGTGTGGCGGAGTGGCTGATCAGACTGGTACTGCGCGGCACCCATTGCCCTTGCGCATTCAGACCGAAGGCATCCGGCGCGTGCGGGTACTGCCCACCCCTCAAATCGGTCTGCAGCGGCGGTGGCGCATGCCCACCCGGCACAGCCGGCAAAGGTCTACTCGACGCATATGTTGTGCTCGCCTGCTGGAAGAAGATGTCTGGTGGCTCATCTGGAAAGCGCTCCGGTAGCGGGCCCTCCATGAGCGCGTACTCATCGCCTTCATCGTAGCTCTGCCGTCGACCGTGGCCGGTAGGTTCGCTGAGACCGCCGGTGCCAGAGGCGTCGACCCGAGCGGCAGGATTGAAGGGCGGGAAGGGGTGTATGCTGTCCATGGAGTAGTCGTAGTCGCCTCCTCGGCTGAGATGGCTTGACTGGCTGGCGTGGCTTCGCCGCAGACTCGATTGCTGGCTGACCGGCTGGCTGTATTCGTCATACCCGTTCGGATCTCCTCTGCCGCTTCGTGTGCTACGAGTGGAGATCGTGTGAGTGACAAGCTGGCTCGGATCATTCCCGCCATAGCTCATCTGCACATCAGGCCCGCCGAAAGAGCTCATGTCATAGCCTGCGTAGTCGTCACTATCGCTCGCGACGCCCGCAGCTTGCTGTTGCTGTAATCGCGTCTGCTGGCCAGAGGGTCCTCGGGAGTGTTGCGGTGAGTTGTTGCTATAATTGCTAAACCCCCCGGAACTCCGCCAAGCTTGCTGCTCAGCCTCTTGCAGCATCGCCAGTCCTTGTGTCCCTTCCGCGTCGCTGTCCGAGGAGTACTGGTGCGGCTGCTGCTCCAGCGCCGGACTCAAGTGACCGTTCACGATGCTCCCGTTGCGATGCACATGCGGAGACGAGGGCGCAAACAACGGATTCGGCTGGTCTGCAGCGCTGAACGGAGGCCGACTGACGGAGATGGACGGACTGTGGCCTCTCCCAGCACTGCTGCCCGCGTGCAATACAGCATTCTCTACCTGGCTGAAGAGCTCTTCTTGGCTCATCGCCTCCGCGTCTTCGTGGCTCAGCTGCGTACTCGAGCCGTTGCGCGATCCGAAGTAGTCGCGTTCGGGCGGAGCAGGTAAAGGTCGCGAAGGATGCCGATCCAGCGTGTTAGTTCTCGAGACCGGTCCACCATGAGCAGGAGGTGTCGGTCCGGGTGTGATGGATGTTGGTGGAGACGGGAAGGATGCTGGCTGGTACAGCGGGGACGGGGACTGTCTGGAATCGGAGTTGAGTTGGTACTGTGGGGGCGAAGGTCGCCAGGGGTCATCCGAGAGGCCGGGCAATGCAGGTGAGATCTGGTATTGATCTGCCTGCGGCACCTGCATGGCACTCCCGATGCTATGCGAGTGCGCTCGCATTGGCTCCGGAGGGTACGGCATGGTAGTCGCAGGCGGCGCATATCCATACTGCGACACGGACTGCTGCCGTTGCGGAGGCGCATGATGCTGCGAATAGCTGAACCCTCGGCTGGGTGGCTGAGGGCTATACTGCGGAAATTGCTGTTGAATCGCGGGCGGAGATGGCTGGTACGGCGGCTGAGGCGAGTAGGCCGCGGGTGTGTAGCTCGTGGGCGGCGTATACCCGAATTGCTGCTGGTGAGCGTACGGGCTTTGCGGGGGCGCGTACGCTGCCGGGTTGTATGATGCGACAGGCTGCTGCGCTGCGACCGGCATTTGTGCGTAGTGCGCAGGATTGTACGAATGCTGCTGCTGCTGCTGAGGCGGCGGTGGTGCCCCATACCCTCCACCATAGCTCGCAGTTCTCGGGTCGTCATATCCCTCCTGATACCCTCCGGTCATGTGCTGCACCGGCCCACCCCCAGCCGCTCCGTACGCATCATACGCCTGCTGTCCAGGATATGCAGGTGCGTGTGCATACTGGGCTGGTGGGTAGCCCCCGTTCTGCGCAGGTGCCGGTGGAGGGGGTGGATGGTGGTATTCGCCCTGCTCGTCATGCCAACCCCGCTGAGGCGGGCCTTGCTGGTACTGCCCTCCCTGATAGTACGACATGGTAGAGAGATGTCAGGACGATCGCGACGTCCAAAGGAAGCTGTCTGATATGTTGCGGGCTGCCGCAGTCCTGCCAGCAGGCTGAAAGATGATGTTGTCGCGCAAGCCGCATGAGTACCCGCTATGCTGGCCCCAGATATGTTGCCTACCAGCCCGGAAGGGGGTTCATGGTCTGCGTCCCTCCACTGCCCACTGTCCGGACCACTGCGCCCCGCGAGTGTCGTCGAGAGGCTGCCTCAACCACCAAGCCACCTGCTGCTGTTCTGCCGATCCCGGAAGCTGCTCCTCAGCGCCAACAATGCTCATTCCCGTCGTCAATCGTATCCAGAAGTTGATCAGAGTCCACCAGGGGGCCAGGCGATGTCAGCTGTAGTGACGCGCAATGCTCCTGGGTCGTCGCACCTCACACATGGATTCGCTGACTACGCCGCACCCGCGACCCGCGAGTCGCATCCAGATCGCGGAGTGAACGGCTGAGGACGGGTGTACCCGCGCAGGGTTCCGCACGTGCATTCCAGCACTTCATTGGTCGTGTTCCGAAGGCCGACAAACCTTCTCCAGCCGTACATGGACATTGATCTACGCCTCTCCAGCGTACCTTGCTAATTACCTACCTCACAGTCGCGAATATGGACTTGAGCTCCGTCGTAGCGACATGTCACCTCGACAACGTGCGTACTTGCTCGCATGAGAGCGGGTCTGGAGGCCAGCGGAGGGAAGGATGACAGGATCAGCGTCGACCGGTGAAGCCACACGGTAGGTCCATGGGCACGACACTTTGCAGTACCGATGTCGCGGTCGAAGAGGTAGCCTGTCCCCATTGGCGGCCTACACACTCGACTCCCGGTGCCCATGCGACTCCTCGCAGCATGATGGAGGCCACGTGACCTAGCTTATTCCCGCGATCCCATCTGCACCCCATCCGAGGCTATGGAGATCTCCACACCCTCACCCCCAAGCTTGAGCTCGGCAGAACGCCCTTATGTGGCAATTATTTGTGCACGGTAAGGAGTACATGTATGTTTGTCGTCCATCCGTTCCATCTCAAGACTGAGCAACATAGCGCTCCCCGGTGTTCCATCACCTCAAAGACTCATCTTCGCAAAGTCGTCCTAATCGACTGGTGAACCTGAACCATCAGCTCGCGAGTCACCTACGGGACAAAATGGTCATGAAACACGATGGTCCCGAAAGTCATCAGAGTACCAACATCTACGCCAACCCAGCCGTCAACGATATTGAACAGAACCATGTCACCGCCGAGCGAGACGGTGCATACATCCCGAAGACGGATGCCACCGGCTACCGGATACGAGAAGAGCCATATGGCACCAAGCGGCCTGTTCGAGTTGTCCTGATGGGAGCCGGCGCGTCGACGCTGAACTTTCTGAAGAAGGCCGAGGAGCAGATGCAGAACGTGAAGATCACCGTATACGAGAAAAACCACGATGTGGGAGGCACGTGGCTGGAGAACCGTTACCCGGGTGAGCATCAGGATGATTTTGATCTGCATCACACTCGGCTGATGGTCCTCGACCTGCAGGCTGTGCTTGCGACATCCCTTCCGTAAGCTACCAATTCAGCTGGAAGATCAAGCTGTGGACGCACTTCTACTCTTACAGTCCGGAGATATGGCAGTACCTCAAAGGCATCTACGACGAGAACGACTTCGTCAGCAAGTACGTAAAGCTGAAGCATCAGCTCGAGAGCGCTGCGTGGGACACCGAGGCCGGAGTCTGGAGGTTCAAGGTCAAGGACTTGAACACCGGCGAGGTCGCCGCCGACGAAGCAGAGTTCTTCATCAACGCTGGCGGCGTCCTGAACAACTTCAAGTTCCCAGACATCCCCGGCCTCCGCGACTTCAAAGGCAAGCTCATGCACTCCGCCGCCTACGACGAGGGCTACCCCCTCGAGAAAAAGCGTGTCGCCGTCATCGGCGCCGGCTCCTCGGGCGTGCAAATCGTCGCCAAGCTCTCCAAGACCGCCGCGCACATCTTCCACTGGATCCGCTCGCCCATCTGGATCACCGCCGGCTTCGCGCAGACCTGGGCCGGCAAAGACGGCGCGAACTTCGCCTACACCGACGAGCAGCTCAAGTACCTCGAGCAGCACCCGCAGAAGTACCTCGAGTACCGCAAGCAGGTCGAGAACGAGCTGAATCAGCGCTTCAAGTTCATCCTGAAGGGCAGCCGCGAGGCGACCGAGGCGCGAGAGTTCTCCTACCAGCAGATGGCGCGGCACCTGCAGGGCGACCCGCGGCTGGTCGACAAGATCATCCCCAAGAACTTCAACCCGGGGTGTCGGCGGCCGACGCCCGCGCCGGGGTACCTGGAGGCGCTGGTCGCGCCGAATGCGACGATCTTCACTGACGCCATTGGGTCGATTACGGAGAAGGGGTTTGTGGATCATGAGGGTAGAGAGCATGAGTGCGATGTCATTATCTGCGCGACTGGGTTCGATACGTCGTGGCGGCCGCGATTTCCGCTGGTGAATGGGAAGGGTGTCGATTTGAGGGAGTTCTGGGCGAAGGAGGTGACGTCGTATCTGAGCATTGGCATTCCGACTTACCCCAATCACTTTGGTGAGTTGATGTGACAAGTTCTCGATATGAAGACGTCTTGCTGATGGTGCCGCAGTACGTACCGACCACCTGGAGACGCCTCGTGGCGTTTCGGAGATACGTCTTGGGCAGTCGCTCTCCTAAAGCTTTTGCAAAACCTGTCGACGTTCATTCTTCTATCATACTCAAGCTGACTCATATTGTTTTGCAGACCTTCTGCGGGCCCTACGGACCCCTCGGCCACGGCAGCTTCATGCCCCTCATCGAGCGCTGGACGACGTACATGTTCGACGTGATCAGCAAAGCGCAAGAGGAGAACATCAAGTCCTTCACTCCCCGCCTCGACCTCTCACTGCAGTTCCGCCAGCACGCCGACCTGTTCCTGCAGCGCACGGCATGGACGAGTGCGTGTCGCAGTTGGTTCAAGCAGGGAAAGCAGGACGGGCAGGCGGCCATCTATCCCGGGTCGAGGCTGCATTTCTTGCACTTGCTTGAGCGGCCGCGGTATGAGGACTTCGAGATGGAGTACTGGGATGCCAACCGGTATGCGTTCATGGGGAATGGTTTCGATACGCGGGAGACTGATGGGAGGGACATCACCAACTACCTGGGTCTGCTGAATGGAGAGGACAAGCAGCCCGAGTATGGTGACACCCTGATGCAGACGCTGGCTGGCTGGGCCGTAGGCAAGTAGGATAGTCGTGGTCTAGCATATCTATACCGTCTTCGGGATCCACCTAGATATCTGTCCGTTTCGGCCCGAACTGTCGTACTCCACCTCGGGAGGCTGCCCCCGCCCCCACAGCCGTTGGGCGGCTCCCGTCGTACTCCCGCCACCTCAGGCACTTTAAGATCACCTCATCCACCATGCAGTGCCTCGATGCCGTCCGTCAGACCTACGAACGTGACGTCGGACGGCAGTGCTTACGCCCTGCAGAGTACTGAGGTACTCAACGATCCCGCTGCGCAGCCCGTAACACGCCGCCAAGCATCGACTGCTCTGATAACGGCCATGGCGTCGGCCTTGGCGCGCGCAGCTCATGCAACCACGAGCGGGCGGAATCCACTTGGGAGACGTCAGTCTCTGCGGTGCAGGGTTACCTCGCGCTTATAATCGGCAAGGTATCACGCGCCCTCGATAGCGTCTGTAGCACGCGACGAGCAGGTGGGAACTCTTTGTTTGACAGCTCCCTTCACTGTTGTCTTCGCTTGCTGCCCGCACTCTATCCCGACCTCACTTCATCCGTGGACTAGGACCTGGAACACAGTCTGGACATGGCGGCGTACAATACTGGCCACGATGCATACGGCAACGGCCACGATGCCTACGGACGCAACCAGTACGGTGCTGGCGACCCCGAGAAGAAGTCGTATGAATACGAGTACGGCTCCGCCAGCCCCCCCATTCCCGGCGCGACGGCCGATGCGGACCCCGACGGCAAGGGCCAGTCGCTGCACCGTGGGCTCTCTGCTCGTCAAGTGACCATGATTGCCATTGGCGGCGCGATCGGGTGAGCAGCTGAATCGGAACATCCCGACGCTGGAGCGTTCCGCTGATTTGGGCCACCCGCTACATCGCAGCACGGGTCTGATCATTGGCACGGGGACAGCCCTGAAGGTAAGAGTCTGATAGCAAGTATGGCGTGCTGGCGAGATCGTCGCTGACACGGTCGTTCCCAGAATGGCGGCCCGGCATCGATCCTCATCTCGTACTCTATTGTTGGACTCATCGTCTACGTCGTCATGGCCGCGCTTGGGGAGATGGCGACCTTCCTACCTGCCGCCGGGGGCTTCGTTCCTTTTACGTCTACCTGTTGTGCGGATCTTTGAAGCCGAGACATGTACTAACTTTCACAGATGCCACACGTTTCGTCGACCCGGCTTTAGGTTTCTCCGTCGGCTACACCTACTGGTTTAAATACCTGATAACGACTCCCAATCAGCTCACGGCATCGGCTCTGGTCATACAGTACTGGTGTCCTCCCGAGAAGGTCAATCCAGGCGTCTTCATTGCCGTCTTTCTGGTGGCGATCGTCCTCTTCAACTACTTGGGCATCAAGTTCTTCGGCGAATTGGAGTTCTGGCTCAGTAGCGTCAAGGTGCGTGTGTTTGTTACCGCCTCAGGGTCCACTGTGTCTGACTTGGGCTAGGTGCTCACCATCATCGGTTTGATCATCCTCATGATCGTGCTGGCGGCTGGCGGAGGTCCCAACCACGAAGCAACAGGATTGTAGGCAGTTCTCTTGTCGACGAGATCGCACATACTGACCTTCTCAGCCGCTACTGGAAGAACCCTGGCGCATTCCATGAGTATCTCGCGGAGGGATCGTTCGGGAGGTTTCTCGGTGTCTGGAGCACCATGGTCACGGCCGTGTTCGCCTTCCTCGGCACAGAGTTGATCGGTGTCACGGTGGGAGAAGCGCAGAACCCGCGCCGCAACGTCCCTCGCGCCATCAAGTTGACGTTCTGGCGCATCCTCGTCTTCTACATCTTCTCCGTGTTCCTCCTTGGGATGAACGTGGCGTACAACGACCCGCTCCTGCTCGGCGCAACCAAGAAATCGGTGAGACAGCAATATCACCGCGGATGAGAGAGCCCGGGAGGACAATGTGCTGACGACTTCTGATTACTAGAACTCAGCAGCCGCTTCACCCTTTGTCGTCGCGATCCAAATCGCCGGCATCAAGACTCTCCCCGGCTTCCTGAACGGCTGCATCCTCGTCTTCGTCTTCTCCGCCGCCAACAGCGATCTGTACATCGCCTCTCGGACCATCCACGGCATCGCCCTCAAAGGCCAGGCGCCCAGGTTCCTGGCTGCCACCGACAAGCGCGGCGTGCCATACAACGGTCTCTTCCTCTCCGCGCTCGTCTGCTGCATCGCCTTCCTGAACGTGAGCACGAGCTCGAAGCTCGTCTTCGGCTACTTTGTCAATCTGGTCAGCATATTCGGCCTGTTGTCGTGGATCACGATCCTGGTGTCGCATATCTACTTTGTGAGGGCGAGGAAGGCACAGGTGAGACATCATCGAGAAGACTTGGACAATGAGAGCACGGGTCAATTGATGTCTTTGCGCAGGGCGTACCTGACAGCGACCTTCGCTACAAGTCACCTTTCGGCATGTGGGGCAGCATGATTGCCCTCTTCTTCTGCATCATCATTGCCTTGACGAAGAACTTCACCGTCTTCGTGCATTCGAAGGACTATGGCAGCTTTGACTACAAGAACTTTGTCGTGCGTTCCACCCCCCGATCGATCATCGCACTCCACTGACATCCTCACAGACAGGCTACCTCGGTGAGCACACGCAAGCGACGACGATCCCAGACGATGTATGAGTGACATGCTAACTTCTGACCGTCCTGTCCAGGCATCCCGCTGTACCTCATCATGATCGCAGGCTACAAACTCATCAAGCGCACGCACACCTACAAGCCTCACGAAGCGGATCTGTTCACCGGCAAAGCCGCCATCGACGCCGACGAACAGGAGTGGCTGGCCAAGGAGGCGGCGGACAAGGCTAATGGGACAGGTCCAAGCACCATCTACCGACATACCCTAGGTGAGTGCATGGTTGGTGTGACACTGAGATATCCAGATACCTGCTAACACTATTACCCGTGAATCTGCAGGCTACCTCTTCTAAGCTCGAAGTCGTCACGCGATTGACACCTAGTGCTCGACGATCATGTACCTATAGCATCGTGTCGTGCAAGCAGTCAATGATTTGCCTTTCTGAAAGCAAACTTGAGCAAAGTCTTGAGGAAGTGTGGATCGATTAGTAGAGAGACCCTCCACCGCACCGCTTAGCGGTACAAAGCCCTCCTGTACTAATGAAGGGTTCTGTACCTTTGATGTATGTTGCGTGGGTTGAAGTACGCCACAGCCTTGGGTAGTCCTACGTCCAAGCGCCCCAGATCGAACTCTCCCCACATCGACATCGTCACCACTTCGATGAATGTACCTACCTACCTATAGCAAGACTCCAGCACACTTGCACTTCGTTCAACCACACGCATATTTTGTGATCTTCATCACCATGTCCCTCCGCAGCCCCGCCGCCGCCCTCCAAGCTCTCAACCTCGCTGCACTGGGCGGCATGACGTGGTACTTCAAATCGCACCACGACTACAACCTGCAGGAGCACGAGGCGCGCATGGATGAGCTGGAGGGTACACTGCGCGGGCATATTGGGCTGATTGAGGAGTCGTTGGAGCGGCTTGAGGGGAAGGCGAAGGGCAGGATTGGGGAGGATCGGGATGGGAAGCTGGGGGGGAAAGGGTGAGTTAAGTTGGATGGAAGTCGAGGTGGTAAGAGAATGTGCGTGGCTGATTGTATGGGTAGGGAGGAGCTGTATATGGCGCGCGGGAGGGACGAGAAGGCGAAAAGATGAGGGAAGGCTGCGCTGCTGGGTTCCGCGCGGGTCTAACGTCGACCGTTGCCGGTGCATGGTCGCTACGACGTCGACCCCGCGGCGAACCGAATCCAACGATCCTCTGGCCACCCTCCTGGATCCCGATCAAGACGCACGAACGCGCTCGTGGACGAGGTCTACTTTACCATTCCCATCCGCCGTGATCTACACCTGCTGCACCAACGACTACACATGCACGGGCGTGCCCCGAAGTGGCACATGCGTCAAATCCGACGAAGACGATGGCTCCCGACATGCGTCTCGAAAGATGTGGTCCGCGGCGCGCAGTGCGACGGAAGGCTGCCGGAAGATCCTCGTCCACGTTGTGCGGACTCTGCTCGCGCCGCACTGAATACACTGAGATCGGATGGTAGAGAGATGGACTGGTAACTCGAGCCGGACGAGGAAGCCGGTAGAAATTGGACGATGTACGTCGGGGCCTGCACGAGGATGAGCAGTTCTGGGGAGGTCCGTGGCTATCAGGGTCTGTGACGACAAAGTGAGGGAACGAACGCAAGCAAGACCTCACTTCACGTATGAGTGGCAGACACTACCACATCGATCGTCAGCGCGCTCTCCGCCTCAGCATTGGACACGTGCGTGCTGCGTCTTAGCCCCTACGTGCGCCAGTCTTCCGTTGCAGCGCTGGGATCGAACGGGTGTTGTGATTCTTCAACTCCGCACCGGCTTACGCCACAGATTGGTTGTAGAGGTAGGAGATCATCGCCGTTGCACTGCAAAGGTCGTGCATATCGCCTCTGCATACCTAGACCGACGACCTGTCGCACTCTAGGGCCACGGCTAGCTCCATCTCGAGGTCGAGCCGCCGAAAGCACCTCGCGACTCCTCTGTGCCTTCAACTCCGCATAGCGCGTCACCGCTCCACTGCATCGTCAACCCTCATCACCATCGTCCAACTTCAGCCCGCCGATTCCCTCCCTAACCTCCCCCGCCTCCTCGTCCCTGCCAAAACCCACCCCCTCGCACCGCCCCGCCCCATCAAATCTCACCCCCAACATCTCCCGACAAACCCACTCCGCGGTCCTCGCATGCAGACTCGGCTCCCTCTGCGCCGCCCCTCCCTTCCCATCCACTTCCTCCTCCGCCTCCCCCTCCGCCCGTCCACCCTCCACCTCACTAAGCCCCTCCGCCAGCGCGCGGAAAATCACAACCTGGTCCCGCATCCACGCGTCCACGCACGCGCCACTACGCCACTCCCCCGCCAGCTCCTTGACCACGCGCCCGCAGAGCTCGGCGACGGCGCGCGAGTAACCCGCGGGCGTGGCGGGGAGTTTGCGGTCGTAGAGCCAGTCCCTGCCTAGACGGAAGGATTGGTTGGGGTCTGGTCCGGGGACGAAGGCGACGAGGAGGAGGTACAGGCGCTTCGGGTGCTGGCTGTCTTCGTACGTGATCTCGAGTGGGGTTTGTGGAGAGGAGGGGAAGTGCATGCTGATGGCTGTCGCGAGGCGGTCGGCGAAGTGCCCGTGGTACGCGCCGGGCGCCAGGACAGTGGCAACCAAGCGAGTAGGCCCAGTCGGCGTCCGAGCTTTGGGTCCCTCGGTCGCTCCCTCCTGCCGCGGCGGCGTCAGATGGAAAGCGGGCAGTGGCCTCCTCCGCACCCTCGCCGGAAGCTCCAGCGTGAAACATCCTATACTCGTGCCACCGTGACTCCACCCCCGTTTCCCCAGTCTCGCGGCGAGACCGGGGTAGCCCATCAGCTCCAGCGTGGGCAGCAGGACCTGCGCGATGTAATCGTACGACGGTGCGCCGGAGACATTCGTCCCGCCGCTCAGCGTCAGACAGATGGGCAAGGGCTCGCCGGGTAAGACCGTGAAGAGGATGAAAGGCATTACAGCCTGCAACGCCAACCCCGTGGACCCCGCGGTCCCGATCTCGACGCGCGCCTCCCAGAACCTCACCCCGTCCTCCCCGGTCGTCTTCTTGGACACTGCCGGGACGCCGGCCCCGTCTGCGGTCGGGCGCGGTTCGAACAAGAGAGTCCTGCTCCCCTTCTCCCCACCCTCGACTCGCGCATCGCAGGCCTTCGCGAGCCAGGCCACGCACGCGAGGTGCTGAGCTTTCAGGCCGCCGCCGCCGGAGCGCGCGCCGCGGATGTGCGTGATGTGGACCGGGTGGCGGATCAAAGCGGCGAGGCACAGGGCGATGCGGAGGAGTTGGCCGCCGCCTTCGAGGGTGCGGCCGTCGAGCTCTATTGGAGGCCGTCCCTTGTTTGAGGAAGGCATCGTTGGGCGATGCTGCGTGCTGGACTCGTCCGGTCTTTGGTTTCTATTGAGTCGAGGCGTGATGTGTGTGTTTTGCCGGCCCGGGCTTGGAGTGAGGTTGGGGGAGGAGGTGAGTCACACTCGCTGCATGGCTCGGTGTCCACAAGGGAGGTGCCTGACCTACATGACTGTCCGTGTCCGTATCATATCAAGGTGTGATGGTATGATGATTCACGTCACCGTCGATGGCGGTGGCGGAGCCCGCTTGCCCTGTGGTGCTGAGGTCGGCGTGGTAAGGTACCCAGATAGGGCGCAGCATCCATCTCGGGAAGCGGACTCGACGCGGACAGCACCGAGCACAGGTGCACATCGCACAGACATAGGGTTTCCGATGTCCGTCTTGGCGGCGTACGCCCCGGTCGTCGTCGTCGTCTGACGGAATCTCCATGGATGTGCCCGTCTGAAGTGGGAAGTTGCGAGGCGGATGAGGTGCCCTGCCAATCCGTGCGCGTCGCCTCGCGTGGCATCATCGTGCAGGACGCCCCGGTGGACGGGCCGCCCGACGGCGCTCCCACTCGCTCCCACACACCACGGCGTCTCCACACCGGCCAGCCTTCCTGGCGACTGCCACGTGAAAAGGACGGCGATTCCCGAGCTGCGGTGTGAGGTGATGCAACCGCAGGCTTGTGTCGGTGTAGCGGGCGTATGATCACGCTATATCTATCCTTGGTACGTGTGTCGGAGCTGATTGCGTGCTGAGAGCCCGATGAGGTGGAGCTTCGTCTGCCGTGCACCAACAAACCCTCACCGTCACTTTCTTCACCATGTCCCGCCGGGGAGGCTACGACGACCGCTACGATGACCGCGACAGCGACTACCGCCGCCCACGCCGCGACCGGGACTACGACGAGCTGGACGTCGACATCACGCGGACGAGGAGTGGGGGTGGAGGGGGAGGGGGCGGTGGAGGCTACCCCGAATCCCGCGCACCACGCGGCGAGACGATCGTCCTGGAGCGCGACACCGTCAAGGCCGACCGCCGCCCCGCCACCCGCCAGCCAGACTTCCTCCGCGAGGACTACGGCCAGACGACGTCGGGCGCGCTGGTGATCCGGCGGGAGGAGCGGGACGAGGATACCTACAGCCGCGCCCCAACACGGCGCCGTAGTCTGGAGACCGTGAGATCACGTGCGCCGCCGGAGCGGGTCGTGCAAAAGGACGAGCTGGTCATCCTCGAGCGGGACCGGGGCCCGCCGTACCCGCGCAGTGAGCGAGACTTTACGGAGAAGGAGGAGATCATCATTCGCGAGACCGGCGGGAGGGAGCGAGCACGGTCCCGCCCGCCGCGGGAGAGAGAGCGGTCGGAGGATGAGATCGATATCACCATCAAGCACCGGGAGTCCTCACGTCCGCCGCCCCCAAGGAGTGAGGCGCCGCCGCGGAGTGAGTACCGCGAGCGCGACGTAGAAGAGATCCGCTTCCGACGCGGTCCCGGCGACGCACCCGCTCGTCCTCCACCCATGCGGACCGAGATCGATCGCGAGGAGATCCGCATCACGGACACCCGCTCCCCGCCCCCCCGCAGCGAAGTCCGGGGCCGCGACCGCGAGTTTGTCAAGGAAGAGATCGACATCGACATCCGCGAGACGCACAGCCACCCGCCCCCCCGCCGCGAGCCCAGCCGCGGCAACCTCGTCGCCCGCGACCGCGAGGAGTGGATCGTGCGCCGCAAGCGCGAAGTCACCCCACCACCCCCCGTTCGCGACTACGAAAAGGAAGAGATCATCATCCGCCGCCGCGAGCGCACCCCGAGCCCGGAACCCCCGCCCCGCGCCCC
>JAWDJV010000175.1:0-29233 GCA_033119285.1 Teratosphaeriaceae sp. CCFEE 6253 | reverse complement strand
ACAGCGACAGCGCCACGGCGACAGCGACAGCGCCACGGCGACAGCGACAGCGCCACGGCGACAGCGACAGCGCCACGGCGACAGCGACAGCGCCACGGCTATAGCGACAGCGGCGAACGACACGGCGGCAGCGCGATAGCGGCGACAACGGCGACAGCGCTATAGCGACAGCGATAGCGATAGCGATAGCGATAGCGCGATAGCGACAGCGATAGCGACACGGCTATAGCGATAGCGACACGGCTATAGCGACAGCGACACCGCTACAGCGACAGCGAACACCGCTATAGCGACAGCGAACACCGCTAGCGAATAGCGCTATAGCGATAGCGAACACCGCTATAGCGATAGCGAGTAGCGGAACGCGATTAAAGCATAGGCTAGCGAGCCCTCGCTAGTAAGTAGCGCCTATACTACGCGCTGTACGTAATAGAGTATACTATAGAATGCTAGAATAGACGAAAAGCTAGATTTAGAAACGCGAGGTTGAATTATGAGCTTTTGGTACATATGGCCCTCCGTCCTCCCGAACGATGCCGATCGAGGTCGACGCGGCCGAGTACTCGAATGAACAACGGCGACGCCTCTCCCCCGAAGCCGCGATGTATTTATGCAGACTACTCGTCAACAGGGAGAGGAGCACTGCCGCGACAGCGACTGCCAGAAGCCGGCCCCCGTTACGGCCAGCAGGGGGCTGGAAGACTCTCGCGCGGCCCAAAAGGTTGCCGAACATACATGAACCTGTACTTGTTGCGCGAAGAGAGCGAAACCAACTCGGGAGACCCTTGTGACGACGAACTGTAGCAGCACGGTCGAAACAGCATCATTGCCACTACGCTTTGGTCCTAAGGCGAGTTGACTGGCACTCTGCATTCTAGGCCTACGTCGCGAGACAATGAACTGAGCATCACGTACAGGCCCGGCGCTCATGTTGCCAATATTCGCAGGCGCGCAGAGCTCGAAGAACGAATATGCCACGAGTGGCACGTTCTCGCTGCTAGCCCACGGGTAGACCTCCCTCCCATTAGATGCTCCCCTCACTCTACTCCAGCCCAGCGATCGTCTCCCCTACACTCTCCTCCAGCCCCGTCCACCCCTTCCCAAACCACTTCCTCAGCAGCGCCTCCGCCTCCTGATTCGGCACCCGGCTTAGATTCCTCCCCATCTCCACGTCTGCCATGAACGCCTTGCCCGGTCTCAGCTTGCGGAAGATGCGCAGCAGATCGTTCCAATTGAACGGCTCCGCGGCCGCGAAGATGCGCTGACCAGCGCAGCTCGGGTCGAGCAGGGCCGCGACGTGCAGGCGGGCGTCGTCAATGACGTCCACGAACCCTGAAATCAAGTAGAGCGGTATCAGTATCCGGCCACGACACAAGAACCAGTAGGAACGTACAGAACGGCGGCAGTGACAACACCCAGGTGTCGCCCCGATACAGCCCTGCGGCCCACGACGCCGAGCTGGAAGCAGGCCCATCCGCCTGGAGACTGCGGCCGAAATTCATATCCGGCACCACGGTGGCAACCTGGAACCGCGGCGTCTTCTCTTCCACGAACCGCCAGACCGCGCGCTCCGCTTCCACTTTGCTGGCCGCATACGCCGCGTTCGCCGACGACTCCGGTCCCCGCGCGAGCTGGACCGCTGCGTCGTTCCAGCTATCCTGCGTGATGACAATTTCCGTGTCCGGCGCAGGAAGCCAGGTGGCGAGGGAGGAGGACGTGTACACCAGACTCTTCACGCCTGGCTCCTTATGCGCAGCAGAGAGTAGGTTAGTGGCGCCCTGCACAGTCGGCGTCACGATCTCGTCCCAGATGGGGGAGTAGTTGACCACGCTCGCGACGTGCACGATCCCGCTCGCGCCTTTCACCGCGTCGTCGAACGCGCCGTCGGCAGCCATGTCCGGGACTTTTACGGCTGTGAAGGCGTTGGGACCGTAGTGGGCGAAGACCTTGTGGAGCCCCTCGGCTTTGGCGTCAGAGCGCACAGTCCCGCGGACCTTGTAGCCGCGTTGGAGGAGCTGGTCGGCGACGTGGTTGGCGATGCTGGGAGCGAGGTCAGCGAGAGGAGTCAAGCTGGGCGGCGACTGTGAGACGTACAAGCCGTTGGCGCCGGTGACGAGGACTGTCGCGCCTTTCTCGATCGTCGACATGGTCGCAGTCTCCACTGACATGCTGGGAAGCTCCTAGGGCTGGAACGCAAGCTGGTATGCCGTGTCCCACCACCCATATAGTCGTCGGAGACAGCGCCAGTGCGGCCGGGATGGGCCATCGCCTACAGCTTATCAACCTCGAGTATGGAACCGCTCCCTCGGTCCCGAGCTGCACATACTCTCGATGAGATGCGTACGTCGATTCCAGGGCAACGAGCTCGAGCCCGCGTCCTAGACACGGGCGATGCGATGGACGCTATCATCAACCCGAGCCTATCTATTACTCAGGCGGCCTGACTACAAGGCCGTGTCTCCAGAACAGTAGCGCTTGCTGCTACCATGTGGCTGCACTTCTGGCGGCAGGGCGGGTGTGTGCAGTGCAACAATCAAGCCGATCGCAGCGGAGACTCCGGGCGGGCCAAGCTACCGCACGAACGGCCAGCAATTGGGCTCCGGCGTTCGATAGCTTTCCCCTGGTCCTGTGCTGGTAGAAAGACGGTGCATCTTGCATTCCGACATGGTCGCCGTCGCCGTCGCGATGGCGGCATTGCTGGCGTCAGCTCCAGAATCACCGCCTCGCTGCCGAAGCCCTGTTCACCGCGACTACTGAGGCGACCCAGGGTCCTTGATGCAAATGCTAGACTATGATCAGTACGATCCCTACGACGCTTACAGTCGTGCATCGGCTGTCCGGTGCCTGCGCTCCATCCTTGCGCTGCGCGAGATACCACTGCAGGAAAAGGCTTCCAGAAGACCCGATGGTCAATCCAAGCTGCGCCTCGTCCCCCATGCTGTCTCCCGTCCATCGGGTTTGCCGTGCGATTCGCGGACGACTGTTCAGCTGCGCATGCACTTGCTGGCTTGAGGGAGATGTTGATGATCTGTTCCGAAATCGAACGCTTGCGAGATGCACCGGGCAGATCGACCATCTGATCGAGGCGCTCGTGCAAGCCTAGCGCGACGGTACATCTTCATCGCAGCCTCATACCGCGCCTTGACTCGGGAGTCCGTCTATGCACTATTGCGGTGCGGTCAGCCCGTCGGGTGCGCCCGATCAATGATGATATGAGGCTGCCTCTTGGCTCCAGCGCTCCTGGTCAAGTCGGCACTCAATTCGCCAGTGCAGAGTGTCGCCAGCTGTCTTGCCCCGAGCCCAGAAAACCTGCTGAGGAGGGTCTCTGTAAGAACGTCATGTACAGCTGACCTGTAACCCTGTTGCTCACGTGCGTATGCTCTACCGCCCAAACTTCTTCATCTCCAACCACCTCAACGGCGGGAACGCGACCAACGCAAACAGACACCCGAACCACATCCCCACATCCGCCCCACCGCACGCCACCGCCAGCGGCCCAACATACCACGCCTCGTACATCCCCAGGATCGCGCCCATCCACCCCAGCAGGAACGCCGTCAACGCCGCCAGCCCCACCGGCATCTTGCTGCTGTCGTTCCACGCCGCCCAGTCCAGCCTCTGGCCCCGCTTGAAGATGACGTACTCCTCCGCCACAATGCAGATCATGACACTGACCCAATACCCCATCAGCGCCAGGAAATTGGTGAAGATGATGAACAGCTGATTGCGCCCCGCGACGCCGCACACGAGCTGGATGAGGCACAGGATGACGACCCAGACCCAGCGCGGCAGCTTCTGGCCCCAGCGGCCCAGGATCTGGCAGCCGATCGCCGCGCTGTAGGTGCCGGGGACGCAGTTGGCGATCACGCCCAGCGCGACGACGACGGAGCAGAATTTGCCAAAGGCGCCCAGCGGGGCGTAGCCGGCAGAGATGAGCGCGCCGGAGGAGATGGCGTAGGCGTCCGCCCAGGCGGGGACGATGGCGATGCCGCAGCCGAGGCCGACGCCGATGAGGTTGACGAACCAGAAGGAGAGGCAGAGGCCGGCGAGGGTGAGGAGGAAGACCTTCCAGCGCGGGGTGGTGGGGGGGTAGTAGACGTAGAAGTCCGAGGCCGCGGCGCCCCAGGAGTTGGGGACGTAGAGCTGGAGGGAGAGGAAGGAGAGGCGGCTGGCGGCCAGCGCGGCGCCCGTGACGCTCGAGGGGAGCGACGTGTTGAAGTGCTTGCTCGCCGTGCCGATGAGGATGAAGAGGACGATGAGCTGGGGGAGCCAGGCGAAGCTGTGGTGTATTTAGTACCATTATCACGCTCGAGAGCCTTTGCGTGACTTACCGCTCATACATGTGGAAGAACTTCAAGCCGACCGAGGCGATGACACACTCGACGAGAGCCACAATGACGACGCCGACGATGATGGTCATGCTGCCTCCACTGACAGCCGACAGCACCTGCCCACCGATGATGCAGTCGATGGTGCCGTACCCAACCATCAGAATGATGTTGAGCAAAGTGGTCAGCTTCGACGGGTAGTACCCGAAGAAGTATCGCAGAACGACCTGATATGCGATTAGCTGCCATCTGAACCCAACTAATCAATGCTTGGTCGACTCACCATCGTCCGGTTCCCACTCGCCGCGCCCCAGATGCTCATATACGCCGTCGACATCGCCCCGAGAAACACCCCGATCACCACGCACATGGCCGAGTCATTGAACCCGAGCCCAAACACCAGCGGCCCCGTCAGCCCGACCGCGAGGTTGTTGATGGTGATGTTCGCGCTGAACCACAGCAGCAGCATCTGCAGTAACCCCATCGCCGAGGGCGCCTGGCGCTCGTCCTCGGGGACCCGCGCCATGCCGCGCGCCTCGAAGCCCGCGAGGCCCTCGATGCGGGCGTTCCAGCGCTGGAGCGTGCCATGCGTGCCGACGTCGTCGTGGTGCGGGCCGGCGGACGACGGAGGGGAGGGCGAGGTCGGGTCGTGGGAGCCCTTCTCCACGTCCGTGGTGTAGGGGTGCGATTTCTCGTCCATGGCTGGAATGGGAGCGCAACGGAGCTACAGACCTCGTGCGGCAGAGACCAGTGATGTCGACGATGAGACGAGGAACAGGAACGCGCTCGCCGCAACGGACGAAAGGCACAGAGCACAAACCCCAGTCGACGAGATACCGAAGGTCCGCGCGGACTGCGCTCCCAAGGTGGGATGGCCGCCCCGGGCGCCGCGTCCCTCAACCACGGCGGCGCCTCGTGTCACCCTGGCACTCACTCCGTATGCGAGCGCCCATCCAACGTATCAAGCATCGACGCGGGCCAACTTGCCGGCGTCGCAGGCCTGCTCTAGCTTGGATTAATTGGCCCTCGCGCCTGCATTAGTTAGCGGCGGGGAGCGAGACGGCCGGAAAGATTAACGGCGGTAAGATTTCGGCCAAGAGGGTCTGGGCTCAGGGTTGGGGGGGAAGCTTATCACCGGAGGTACTGTATGGTCGGCTTTATCATGATGATCGTGCAAGTGAAGCGGTAGGATTATTCTGGCTGTCTACGGGGCAGCTCCAGCGTCCTGAGAGTGACCGCTGTGACCGTACTGTACACCTCCACATGCGCGCCCGGCGTGATGGCCCCCGTCGCGCAGAAGTATAACATAACGCCGTTAACCATCTCGTATCGCAAGCCAGCGGCAGCTACCGCGCATGCTCCCAGTACGCCGCCTCCCGCGACTGCTGCGACACCTCGATCGTCTTGACAATCGCATGCCCACTCGCCGCCGGGCCCTCCCCACCCAGCCCCCCAAACTTCGCATCCGCGGAGTTCTGCGCCCCCGCGCCCGGATCCCACCCCTGCGCCGCGCTCTTGGCATAGAAGTCGTCGCTCGCAAGGTTCTCCTCGCTCTCCGACATGCCGGGCGTGGAGTGCACGCTCTTGCGCGCGGGCGGGCCGGAGCGGACATTGTAGGAGTGGAGGCGGGTGCCGCTGGCCTGCTGGCTGGTGCCGCTGCGGGTGGCCCAGGGGAAGAGCTTGCGGAGTAAAGGCCAGCAGGCGGGCACGTTGACGACGTAGATGGCGGTGCCGACTTCGCCGACGTACCATTTGAGGTACTCGGTGCTCTCCGGGTGGGCGAAGTTGTAGTAGCGGTTGAGTATTGCCGCGAGGATCTGGGGTCGGCTTATCAGTGGTGCTCATGCGAGATATACGACCGGTACTTACGTTGAAGACTCCCAGCCCGAGGACGCAGATCAGCAGGATCTTGCGGCGTAACGGCATCTGCAGTCCCGGGATGATCTTGAGCGGGATCATCAGTAGCACGAGATCGGCTGAGATGTTGAAGGCGGTCGCGAAGATCATCTAGGTGCACAGCCGTCAGGTCAGCAGACGTCTCAGAGCGCCCAAAGGAATCCTTGGAGGTGCTCTTACGTGATGATAGTACGTGGCGCACTGGGAATGCCGCACAGGCACTGCCCAGTACCCTTGGAATGGCCGACACCAGGTGGTACTGAACAGTACGATGATCAGGAAGTACGCCAGCACGCAATAGATGGCGATGACCTTCACCAGTCGATTCAGCACCGGCAGTCCAGATCTACCAATGATCAGCCATGTTGACAGGTAGGACGAGCCAGCCGAGGCGACATACGTCAGTCGATGGAACATCAGACACAAGATGAGCTTGACCGACCAAATGATTGTCAGGGTGAAGTACTCCAGGATCAGCGTCATCTTGCTGCCGTAGACGGTCTGTCGCCGGAGCTCGGGACTCAGGTTGGCGGCGACCTCCGGCGTGTTGAGGTACAGGTAATTCGAGCCATTCTTCGCCGTCTCCAGGATGGTCCAGCAGTCGGCCGTGAAAAGGGCCTGACAGGTCAGTGGCCGCGCGCAATCCCACTTCGCCAGGGAACCCTTACCAGGACCCCGAGCATGAGGTACTCCTCAAGCCATAACCGCTTCACCGACTTCTCCAGCAGCCGCCGCGACTCGCTGTGAGGTCCGTCAGTGCCACTTCCCCGATGATGATCGCATAACTCCATCGACGCACATGCGCGCGGCGATGAGGACCACCCCGATGCCGTACGTGATTCACGTCTGCACCTCCAAGTCATGCACCCAACCCATAGTTCCTAGCCAGTATTCCTGACGTCGCTCCTGGACCTGAGTACTGCTGTTGATTCTGGCGAATGCGGAGCCTCGACAGGTTGCTGCCGCTGTAGAAGCGCAACGTCGCAAGCCCCGCGGTCGACGCTGCGCTGCGGACTGGCGGCGAGGAAACCCAGGACCTCCTCAGCATCGACCGCGATCGCCAGATAGGAGGCTACAGGGTGACATATCCCAAGCCATCCCATCCTATCCGCGAACGTCCAAGGCGGTCCTCGGTCCACGACCCGTGTCGATCCGCCGAGGGCTTTGACACGTCTATCCTCGTCACAGCGCGAGCAAGCCGATAAGACGGAAGCTTGGGAGGCAGGGGGCCGCTGCGGGCGCAAAGCCAATCCCTCTGCTCCCCTGCTAGTCGCATGACCTGGTTGGGCCGTGCTGACACGGGCGTGTGTGAGGTGGTCGTTCATGCGAGGCTGGTGAGTCAGGAAGCGCGGACATCCCATTGATGCTTCTTCCTCATCATCATGCGATGGGATTCTTGTAGTTGGAGGGTGAGCTTCCCGCATCGTCCAGGTGCCTGTCACTCCAGCCTTGGAGCTTGGAATCATTCGATGCTGCAGGTGGTTGATCAATCATCGGCGATCATCATCACGCCCCGAACCTCGCCAAGCAGGGCTCTCTTCGGAAGTTCCCGAGGATCTCGACTAGTTCGCCGCGGCGCCAAACCTTGACCTTCGCAAGGAACGACCCGTTGACGGTGGGGGGCACCGGGGCGCCGAGGGAGTCGGGTCTCTGAGTTGGAGACGGCGGGATCTGGGCTCTGCCTTAGAGCTAGCGGGCTTATTCGCACTACTGCAACACGCATCACACACACACCGGGACCATGGCTCCTTCCAGCCTTGCTCCTCGTCGGAGCCCCGGCACACGAGACTTGGGGACACGGAGCTCCCCGACGACCTCGACCCCGTTCTGGGCACGCACGCGCGCGTGCGCCGTGCGTGGTTGATGGCGAAGCTCACCCAATGGCGACAATCTCCCGAATCCTCGTGACAACCACGCCAAGCCAAGAATCATGACCTCACCCACGACCTTCGCGGCCCGCACCTACGACTACCTGGTCCTCGGCGGCGGCACCGCCGGCCTCGTCGTCGCCGCCCGCCTCTCCGAGGACCCCCACATCACCGTCGGGGTTCTGGAAGCCGGCGCGCCCGCGGCCCTCGACGACCTCGCCATCAACGTCCCGGGCCGCTATGGCGAGGGCATCGGCACGCACCGGGACTGGCAGTACGAGACCACGCCCCAGCCCGGGCTCGGGGGCCGGAGCCTGCCGTGGCCGCGCGGGAAGGTGCTGGGCGGGACCAGCGCGCTGAACTTCATGGCGTGGAACCGGCCGGCGCGGGAGGATCTGGATGCGTGGGCGGAGCTGGGCAATGAGGGTTGGGGGTGGGATGACGTCGAGTGCGTGAAACCCATTCTCTAGCTGGCTACTCCGTGATGGCAGCTCATGTAGATGCAATAGACCCTTCTACCGCAAATCCGAGCACTTCCACCCCCCGACCGACGCCGACACCGCCGAGCACAAGCTGCACACCGACGTCGCCGCCCTGGGCACGCAGGGTCCGGTCCCTGTCAGCTATCTGCGGGAGTACTCCGTCTCGCACCGGCACTGGCACGCCACCCTCAACAACCTCGGCGTGCAGACCAACGAGCGGCACCTCTCCGGGTCGAATGTTGGGGTGTGGACGAATGTCGTAGCCGTGGATCCCGAGAAGGTGACGCGCTCGTCGGCCGCGACGGCGTATTATGCTCCGAACCGGGGAAGGAAGAATCTGGTGGTGCTGACCGGGGCGTCGGTGCGGGAGATTGTGCTGGAGCGAGAGGGTGAGGAGTGGGTGGCGAAAGGGGTTCGGTTCGAGCATGATGGCTCCGAGTTCGTCGCGAAGGCCTCGCGGGAGGTCATCTTGTCTGCAGGCAGCGTCGCCTCGCCGCAGATCCTCGAGCTCTCGGGCATCGGCAACCCTGCTGTACTGGACGCCGCCAAGATCCCCGTCAAGGTGGCGAATCCCAATGTAGGCGAGCACGTGCAAGACCACATGAGTCTGTCCCACCTTTCCCCCCCAATACATCCACAATACTGACCCAGCCGCGCCCAGTGACGGCCACGATCTTCGAAATCGACCCCTCGACCGCAACCGGCGACGACCTGAAGACCGACCCCATCCTCGCCGCCGCCGCCGATAGACTGTACACCGACTCCCAGTCGGGCCCGCGCACCATGCTCCCCGGCTCCTTCGCCTACCTCCCCCTCGCCGACTTCCTCCCCGCCGCCGACCTCGCGCACCTCACAGACCTCGCCACCGACCTGCCCCAAACGCCCACAAACACCATCCGCGCCCGCCGCCTCTCCGCGAGGCAGAACCTGGGCGCCATAGAGTACATCTTCGACGTCGGCAACTGGTCCCCCTTCCACCCCGCCACCCCGGGCAAGAGATACGCCACCCTCCTGCAGATCCTGCAGTACCCCTTCAGCCACGGCAGCATCCACCTCGACCCCTCGGACCCCACGGGCAGCCCCCTGATCGACCCCAAATACTACGCCGGCCCGCACGGGGAGCTAGACCTGGAGATCCAACGGCTCTGCGCCGAGCACATCGGGCGGAAAATCACCTCCACCCCACCCCTGAGCGGCATGATCCTGCGCCGTGCCTCCCCTGCCGAGGGCGACGAGCACGGGACGGGCGAGGGGTTGAGGGACTGGACAGTGGCGAATACGATCACGGACTGGCATCCCATCGGTTCCTGCGCGATGGGCGGCGCGCTCGGGATCGCGGGCGGGGTCGTGGATGCGCGACTCTGCGTGTATGGGGTGAAGGGGTTGCGGCTCGTGGATGCGAGCGTGATGCCGTTGCAGATTAGCGCGCATTTGCAGGCGACGGTGTACGCGATTGGGGAGAAAGGGGCGGCGATGATCCGGGAGGATCAGCGAGGGAAGGCGCTGTAGCTCCCCCTCCCGTCTACCATGCTGGGAAGCATGCTCTGCAGTCATGAGGTGTTTGAACACGGGGCAGCCGTTTCGTGGAGTCCTCCCCACGTTTCCACAGCTCGTGATCACGGTGCCGCCCCCAGCACCGCAAGCGCGCCCCGCAGCTCCCGCACAGCGGTCTCGACGTCCTCGAAGTTCAGCGCCGAGATGGCCCACTTGGCGTGCTTCTGCGCCGCCAGCACGGCCTCGTCGTCCGTCCGGTACACCACCGCTCGTCCTGCTGCTGGTGCCGGTGCCTGTGCCTGTGTCTGTGCCGGTGGGTACGGCTGTGGTTGTGCAGAAGGCGGGGGCGGCGCGAAGACAGCGGGTACTTGCGAAAGAGGTGCGTGCTGTGAGGACGGCGTAGGGGCTTGCGGGCGATGAGGGGGGAAGGGCAGGGACGGGAGTGAAGGTGCTGCGGGAGGAGGTGCTAAGGGGGGCGGGGCCGCGGCGTAGAAGCTCGTCGTCGGCGTGTCGAGCCCGGGTGGTCGCGCATCCATGGGTTCCACGCCCGTGAATAAGCCTGGTGTAGGCACGGCGTCAGAGTGCGAGCTGTAGAAGTCCCCCTCGCTGCCGTCCTGGTGGTGGTGCTGCTGCTGCGGGTGCGATGGCTGATGATGGGCTGACGGTGAGCCCAGCTCGACTTCTGGTGGGTCGTCCGGGCGTTCGGCATCGGGCATGAGACTGTCTGCGCCGGGAACGGAGGGAAAGTAGCCGCCGCCCAGCGAGCCGTGGCGGTCTGGGGGGTCGATGGGCGAGACGTCGTCGTGGGCAGGCGGTGGCGCTGTGGGTGCGTGCGGGCTGACCGCGCTTGTGAAGTTCGACTGCGTGGCCAGCAGTCTCGGCGATTCATCCTCAATAGCAGGCGCTCTGTAGCCCGTCGCCTTCACATCCACACCCCGCTCCAGGTCCCTCAACTCCTCATCCACATCCCCTCCCCCGCTCGGCGGCGCCGGAGCCTCCTCTACAACCGGGTTCGTCTCATTCGGGTCCTCTCCCGCCTTGATCGCCTTGGCAATCCTCACGGCATGGAACTTCGCGTACCGCGCCCGCGCCCTCCACTCCTCCCCCCGCACTTCCCCACCCTCCCAGATCCCCAATAACTCAATAAAAGTACTCGCCGCCAAGAACGTATCGGCTGTCTGCCGCGTCACCTTCCCAAGTCTCTGCGCCTCGTCCCCGCGCTCGAACGTCTCGAGCGCGAAATTCTCGATGTACGCCCGCGCG
Organism: Teratosphaeriaceae sp. CCFEE 6253; assembly: GCA_033119285.1. Lineage (NCBI taxonomy): Eukaryota > Fungi > Ascomycota > Dothideomycetes > Mycosphaerellales > Teratosphaeriaceae > Teratosphaeriaceae sp. CCFEE 6253. The sequence goes on along the minus strand of JAWDJV010000175.1, from coordinate 17,902 downwards.
GCCAAGTCATCGGTGATGGCGTCGTTGGCCGCGTTGGCCTGCTTGAAGGTCTCCAGCGTATCCATGAGCTGGAGGGCGTAGGCCTGCGTCGCGTCGTCGGCGAGGTGGAGCTGGTGGGCGAGGATCTGGTTGAGGAGGTGGTAGGAGAGCCAGTAGTAGACGATCGGGCGGTGGGGTTTGAGCTGGGCGGCGCGGGTGGCGAAGGGGGCGAGACCTGCGGTCTTGAGCGAGGCGGGGATGGGGGAGGCCATGGTCGGTGAGGTGGGGGTGATGAGGCGAAGATTGGGAATGTTGGAGCAACCTCGTTCAATATCTCGCTGCCTCACGAAGCTCGCGGTGCCAATGTGGGGCCGGATAAGCTCCCCGGGACCTGCAGATCTCCCGAGACAGCCGCAACGTGGCGTCATGCGGGGCAAGCTCACGTCCGATCCGGGGAAGCAGGAGATGGGGAAACGGCCAGCTGGCATGTCGAATCGCACCTCGACCTACATGATACCACGACCGCTCCGACACCCGCAGGCAGCGCGACCATCCACTAGCCATGCATACTCCTACCCTCCCCCTGAGCTTCCTCGCCCTCCTCGCCATCCTCCCGTCCAGCCTCCTAGCAGAGTCCCTCTACCCCCGCTCCTCCCTTGTCCTCCCCATCGACGCCACCTCCTACCACAGCCTAATCGAGAGGTCCAACCACACCACCCTCCTCGAGTTCTACGCCCCCTGGTGCGGCCACTGCAAGAACCTCGCCCCCGCCCTAGAAAAGACCGCGCGCTCCCTCGCCGGCTTGGCCAAAGTCGCGGCCGTCAATTGCGATGAGGAAAGCAACAAAGCCTTCTGCGGGCAGATGGGCATCCAGGGCTTCCCGACGCTGAAGCTTGTGCGTCCTGGGAAGAAGCCGGGGAGGCCGACGGTGGAGGCGTACGAGGGCGCGAGGACGGCGAAGGGGATGGTCGACGCTGTGATTGACAAGATCCCGAATCATGTCAAGAGGTTGAAGGACGACGACTACGAGGCCTGGCTCGAAGCGAGCAGCACGCCGAAAGCGATCCTGTTCACGGAGAAGGGCACCGTGAGCGCGCTGCTCAAAGCGCTGGCTGTCGATTTCCTGGGCGCGCTGGACGTGGCGCAGATCCGGAGTAAGGAGGCCCAGGCGGTGGGTGTGTTTGGTGTCGAGGCGTTCCCGACCCTGGTCCTGCTGCCGGGGGAGGGGCAGGACCCGGTGGTGTACCAGGGCGAGATGAAGAGAGAGGGGATGCTGGCGTTCCTGTCGCGGGCCGCGAGTCCAAACCCGGAGCCTGTGGTGGGAGGAGCAAAGAAGGAGACTGCGGGCAAAGAGCAGAAGGAGAAGAAGGCGCCCAAGAGCGCGAGCACGGAGAAGAGCAGAGCGAGTAAAGCCTCGTCCGCCTTCTCCAAGACCTCCGCCTCCCACGAATCCGCCGACGCCGCCAGCGCAAAAGCCTCCCAGACCTCCGAGACCCTCCAGCCCTCTAGCGCTCCGACCACTTCACCGGGCCCCAAGGTAGACACCGCGAAACCCGTTTCCGTCCCCCTCCCGGCCGTTGCGCCCCCGCTCCCCTCCCTACCCGAAGGCCTGTCCCTGCAGCAGAAATGCCTTAACACCCAGGCCTCGACCTGCGTCCTTCTCCTCCTGCCTTCCTTGGACTCATCAGGCCCCTCGCCCGACTCGATCGCCGCGCTGGCGAGCCTCAGCGAAATCCACTTCAAGCACGAGCAGGCGAAGCGCGGTCTGTTCCCGTTCTACCAGGTGCCGGGGGGCAACAGCCAGGCGGCTGCACTGCGGACGAAACTCGGGCTCACTGCTTCGAGCGTGGAGATCGTGGCCGTGAACGGCAAGCGCGCGTGGTCCCGCGCTTACCCCTCCACTTCAGCAACGTTCTCGCGATCGGCGGTCGAGGACTGGATCGATGGCATCCGCATGGGCGATTTGCCCAAGACTGCTCTGCCTTCGGGGCTCATCGTGCCGTTCGCGGATCTGCCGGCGGAAGAGGTCCGGGTGGACTACGGCGATCCCGAGACGGAGAAGCTGAGGGAGAAGATGAAGAGTCAGATTCCGGAGGGGATGGAGATGGAGATGGAGGAGATTTCGGATGAAGACTACGAGCGGATGATGCGTGGTGTGCCGGCGGCGGGGAAGGAAGGGACAAAGGGTCATGAGGAGCTGTAGGTATGTAGCTCGCTAGTATTTACGCTGATGCATTGCCCAGTCCTTTTGATCTCCGTGCAGGTACCTGCCCGGTGCAGTGAGCGACTTGCAGATGGTCACAGAACAATGCCTGCACCCATGCACGCGACGCTGCACGGCTCGCGAGCAACGACGCGCCAAAAGGCAAAAAAGTAATGGGGCTCGTTTGGTTGTCTGCGCCGGACACGAATGTCTCTTGACCCGAAAGTCGTCCTTACCAGGCTTGTGGGCCAAGAACAGCAAAGCCTATGATCTGTAAGGTAGCAGTTTACCACTGAGCTACATGATTTCCCATCTTCTTAAACCCCTAAGGTGCGGGGGGGTTTCTATAGTCGTTGCCCGGAAGCCGAGGAGTAGCCGCGCGCGCTCTCGGGGGCATGTGAGTGGCTGACGGAAGCGGAAGGCGCGCCAGGGGGGAAGGGGGGGGGGGGGGTTCGCTCCTGCCTTGTGAAAGCTGCGCCAAGGCTCGGCTCGGTGGCGTTGCTGCGCGACGAGGAGGGGTCGGGAGGGGCGAAGGTTTCGAGGTCTTCTTGGACAGTCGCTGTTGTGGCCTCTCCACAACACCACTCGCCGCCATCAGCCACACCACCGATGGCCAGATTCTGCCCGAAAGCGCCCGCGCCCGCGGGATCCCTGTTCCCGGCCGCGGCCCTGCAGACAGACCGGAAAGGCCGCTGGGAAGACGACGAGAAGGCCGCTCTCCGCGTGGCGGTGCAGCATATCGTGGCGGCGAGGCCGCAGGTGGCGCACGCGAGGCAGCTGTGGGATCTGGTGGCCGCGCGGCATAGCAACCGCTTCGGGGTGGGGCGGTCCGGGGGCGCGGTGGACGCGCAGGCGACGCTCGTCCTGGGCGCGGAGGTGCGAAAGGCGGCGGTGAAAGCGGCGGTGAAGGCTGTCCGGGGCGCGAAGAGGCAGCTGGCGGGCGTCGCGGCGCAGAGAGCGTGGAGGGAGCGGCGCATCGATGGCGAGCACGGGGCTGTGGCGGAGCCAGCGGGCACGGCGGAAGATCCTGTCGTGCTGGACGACGGCACGCCGCCTCCGCGTTCTCGGAAGCGGCCGAGGACTCGCGGCGAGCGCCAAGGTGCCGGAGCGCGGCGGCGGGGGGCGGTGGGGGCACAGCTCGGGGGGGCACGGTCTCCGCGCCCTGGTGGGCGTCAGAGCAGTGGCGGGGAGCGTGGGCCAGCGGGGACGGCGGTGGGGGTGGCGGTGGAGACAGTGGAGACGGTGGAGGCTGTGGCCGGGACAGAGCCCGCGGGCACTCGCTCTCCGCGCCAAGAGGCGGCGGGACCATCACCGCCGCAGCACAGCAGCAGCGCCGCCGCACCGCCAGAGCGCAGCGAGCCGGACCCCACGCCCGCGATCTCCGCACCGTCATCACCGGTGCCCAGCCCAACGCTGCGCTACCGGCGGCCCAATTACGGGCAAGACAGCGCGGCGACAGCAGTCCCCGGAACCGCGATCCCCGTTCCGCCGGCGCTGGCGTCTGCCCCGGCGTCGACACCCGCGCTGGTCCGCCGGCAGGAATCCGTGGCGGCGAACCCCTGACCTTGCGGCGGATGCAGGACGAGATGCGCTCGGTTGAATGCGGCACGTGATCCGGGAACCCAGGCCGGCTCGGGGGCCAAATCTTGCTCATTAAGGCACAATATGTACTCTTTCTCTCGCTACTACATACACCCCCTTTCCCCCTCCACGCGCCCGTCCATCGCGCAAACCAGATATGCACAAAAGCCCATGGTATCGTGCGCCGGAGAATGCTCGCCAAGATGGGGTAGTCTATACGCGATACTGCTCAAAGTGGATATCTCTGCGTCAAACAGTGGCGGAAAAGCAGATCAGATGACGAAGGAAAAGGGGGGGGGGGGTGGCCCAGACGTCAGTACGCCGGGCCACGGGGGGGAGGAATAAGGCATGTATCCTTTCATTTCCGCGCAGCGCCGTTGGCACCGTCGATGCCGCCCGTCAGCTCCGCGACGCGAGCCTTGATGCGGGCGACGCGGGATTCGATCGCTGCACACAAGTAGATCAGCAATCAGCCCACTTTGTCCCACAGGGATTTGTGTAACTCACTCTCCTCCCCACCCGTCTCCCCATCATCCGTGTCCCGCCTCCCCTGGCTCGGCCGGGACTGCATACTACTGTGCTCCTCGCTGGCCCGCGCGGCGCGCTTCGCCGCGTTCTCCCGGATCTTCGCCCACCGGTCCTGCGAGGGGTCCGTCTCCGGCTGCTGCTGCTGCTGCGGGGAGTGCTGATGGTGGGGGTGGTCCTCCATCGAGGCCTCGGACTGCGCGTCGTCGTCGTGGTGCGCGGCCAAGTCGTGGTGCGCGGCCAAGTCGTGGTGCGCGGCCAAGTCGTGGTGCGCGGCCAAGGCGCCGGGCTGCTCCATCGGCGTGACGAAGCCGCCCACGTCCTCGGTCGCCTGCCGCTCGGGCGCGATGCGGCTGGCCAGCTGTGTATTAAACCCGCGCTGCGGGGCCGCAGTCAGCAAACCCTCATACTCCTCCCCGCCATCTCTGGTCGAAGTGGCCGGCATCTCGACAGGCCCCTGATCAAAGCGCGAGAACTCCTCCTCCGGGTTCGCATCCGACGCCGTGTTCGCCTGCGAGGCGCCGGCGAGCGAGTCCCGGAACTGACTCCCATGATCCGGCATCGTGGGCTCCGGCGCGGTCTCGGGTGTGCTCTGCATCACCGCCGGCTGGCTCGGCCGCGGCGACGTCTTCGGCGAGGGCTTCTTGCGCATGAGCGAGAGCCGGCGCGTGAGGTTCGACTCGGACGGGGGCGCGAGGCCGTTGGTTTTCGCGTGCGCGGCCATGTCGACGGAGGTGCGATTCGGGTTGTCCTTCTTGCGGCCGAAGAACTTCTTCAGCCCGCCCTGCTTCTTCAGCTGGCCGTGCTTCTGCGACTCCGGGCTGGAGGAGGACGCCCGGGCCTCGAGCGCTCTCTGCGCGGCGAGGACGGCGTGGTTCGTGTCGCCTCCCGAGCTCTGTGGCGGCGGCTCGCTGGCCAGCAATTGGCTCAACGTCAGCTCCTCGACCTGCTTCTGGCGGAACGCCGGGTGCTCGGGCAGTTGACTCGCGCGGGGGACCGGTTTCCTGCCGACCCGGCTCGAGGGCGTCGTCGGGGGCACGCTCATGCCGAGCTCCTTGTCCAGCGGGTTGCTCCTCTCCTCGCGCGCGGTCTCGGGCAAGGGGATCTGCTCCGCTTCATGCTGCACTTCGTCGTCCACGGGCGTGATATGCACCATCGGGGTTTTGGGCGGCATCGTAGCCAGTGGCGCAAACTCCCTCGCACGCGCAATGTCGTCTGCAGGTAGCTCAGCCGGCTGCACCCCCGTGCCCGCGCCCGCTTGGTAGTCCTCCCTCGGCAGCGCAGGCAACTCCCTCTCCCGCAAATCATCCGACGGGAACACCCCCGTGCCCGGCGAGAGCGCAGGGGCGGGAGGCATGATACTGCTCGCGCCGTCATTGAACAGCATAACAGACGACGTCCGCTTCGACGCCTCATCCCCGCCTCCGAGCCCCTTGCCCGCATACGAGTCGCCCAAATACTGCTTGCGCGTGGCGTTCTTGTCGTACGCGTTCGCCCACCGCATCGCCGGGCTGGCGTCGCTCAGCATGCCCATGGTCAGCATACTGCTCGTCTTCGTCGACGCCGCGTCGTCGAGCCGCCCGCGCCGCGGCTGGGCGGACTCTATGCTCTGGTCCGTGTTCCGGCGCGCCAGCTCCGCGGCCGCGGACTTGATGCGCGAGGCCTGGTCCGGCGCGAGACTGCTCTTGCTGGGCGTGGCGGACGCCACGCGCGCCAGCGGTTCAGGGGGTGGTGGTGACGGCGACACGGCCTCGCTCTTCCGGGCCTTGCCCTTGCCGCGCTTAGTGAAGCCGAACAGGCTCTTCTTGGGCGCGATGTAGGCGCCCTCGGCCGGGTCCGGGGAGGCGCCCTTGAGCTGCTCCTCCATGATCAGCCAGCGGCCGTTCAGCACGGTGGTCTCGAGCAGCGCGCAGCGGCCGAAGACGGCCTTGCGGTCGGCCGGCTCCTCGCCGGACAGGCTGGTCATCCAGACCCACCAGAAGGCGTCGTCCAGCTCGACGGTGGCTATCGCGGCCATCTCGCCGGGCGCAAGGTGGTCATCGGCACCGTTCGCAGTGCGCGATGGAGTGTGCGTTCGGCTGCCTATTTGTGGTAGGACTTGATTTGACGGTAGACTTAAGGTTGAATGTGGCTTGGTGAGGTCGTCTTCTGAGAAGCCGGCGGAGAGAAAGTCGGCCCACGACGGCGTAGTAGGCCGGCCGTGATCGTTGCGCGAGCGCGGCTGTTGACGCGGTCCTTGCCCAACAGTCTTCGCACTACCATTCATGCCATTCGTCGCTTTATTAGAGAGCATCGTCTGATCCAGATCCCCAAACCCCATATTCTGGAAATTCGACCACGACTCCTGCCCCGTCTTCGCCATATTCCCATGCCGTGACAGCGCCGCCGCCGAATTAATCGACGAAATCGCGTACAACACGCGCTTGCACTCGTCCGTGAGCGCGTCGACGGGGTCCTCGAACTCGGAGTACTCGCGCAGGGTGCGGTCCTTGTCGCGGTACTCGAAGTGCTTCGCCCGGCGCAGCAGCGCGAACGGCGTCGGGGAGACGGCATCCACGAGCATCACGACGCGGGGCGTGGAGCGCTGCAGCAGCGTCGGCGTCTCCGGCGGGTACTCGGTCGAGGCCAGCAGGGCTTGCAGCGAGCGCGGGATGCGCTCGATCACGTTCATCGAGGGATCCGCGTCGGGGGATTGCGAACGCAGGTAGGCGAAGAAGAGGTGACTCGAGGCGTCCGCGGCCGCGGTCCACGACCGGTACCCGCCCTCGAACCCCTTGCCGTCGTCCGAGTGCTCGAAGGCCCACCACCCTGCTAGTCTCGACAGCTTGCGCCCGCCGAGCCCGTTCATCTTGCCGTGCGCGGCGACCGCGGCCAGGAGGTCAAAGAAGTCGAAGATGATGTTCCGCCGCGCCTCGGTCCCCGCGCCAATGGGGATGAAGGTGTTGAACGCATTCCTCGCCATATTCGAGTCGCGCTCGCCGGTCTGGAAACCGCCGTACACGGGCCAGGTCACCACGCCGCCCGGCATCCGGCTCCAGCACCACTTAATGATGCTGCACAGCACGACCGGCTCAGTCAGCCGCAGCTCTTGCCGCAGACCCGCGGCCCGGTAGTGCGCGGACCCGTCGGCGTTGTGCTTGTAGAAGTTGCGGATGAAGGTGCGGGCGCCGCTGGGATCGGTGTCCGGGCGGAAGGGGAGGAAGAAGAAGGGCGCATTGAGCGCGGCGCCTGCAATTGACCCGTCAGCGACCTCGTGCTCTCCCACGCACCGCTGCGCCCAGGACTCACCCCTCGACTTCAGCTCGGCGGTGCACGCGTGCACCAGCTCCTCCACCTCCGCGGGCTCGATCGTCCGGCTGCTCCACGTGGACTGGAACCGCGGCGGCTGGGGCGCGGCGGGCTTGCCATTGGGCACCTCAGTCTGGGCCTTGCTCTTGGATGACGGCTGGGCTCCCTTGTTCTTAAGGCGGGAGAAGAGCGGCATCGTGGCGGCGGGGTGCTCGGGATCGATGTGACTACGGCCTTCCGCAGCTGGTGGTGGACGTCGGAGCGTCGAGTCGCATTAGGTGGGACGGAAGCTGTCGAAGCCGACGATGCCAGCACCCGAATGAGGTAATCTGCGATTCAGTGGATGTGTACAGCGGCGGAGGTGAACGTGGTGGGTAGGTATCGCCGTGAATGTTAAATATACGCGTCGCGTCACTCAGGTCGATCTCCTTTAGCGTTCGGCCACCCTTGATCAATAGCAACCTGCGATATAGCAGAGGCGCATAATGCAGCGCGCAAACGTATAGCAGAGTAGTGGCGACTGGACAACGATGGTGCGAAGGGGGGTAATGAGCGACAGTATCTGGATCAACAGAGGATGAAAAGGGAGGTTCCCACGTTCCCCGAACGCACGGCCTGGCGAGGGCGATACAGCCCAGCGTTTACAGGAGCCGGGGGCGTGTGGCGCACGGGAGATCACTCACACTCATGAGCTGGCAATACGTCGCCCGCATCTCCTTCTGCTCGTTGCCACCAGACTGCGATGCGGCAATTGAGTCTCGATGTTTCAGATCATGCAAGTCCATATGCATGATGGATGTCGGCATGATGAGGCAGCCGCGATGCACCGAGTGAGGTGCAGGTGCGGGACCTCGGCGGTTTCATCAGAACGTGGACATCGTGGCGTGGAGCCCGTTAATCTAATAAGGTGTACATCCTACACGTGCAGGACCTGAGTCCGGGCGACGATGGCTTCCATTGACTTTCGGCCATCGAGTGCCGAGAGACCTGTCGTATCAAAGGCACACATCAGAACTGAATCGAGCCGCGGGAGAGACATCTGCAAACTCTGATATCACATACATAGGGTTTGGTCTGGATCAGTGCACAGCACAATTGCAACTTGCGATCGTCCCCATGATGATGATGATGATGATGCTGATAGAAGCACGGAAGACTTCATCATCGCTTCTGCCGTGACAGACTTCACGGTACGTGTCTCACAATATCAAGGGGAAGGCTCGATGTCGAGCTCGGTGCCCGGCACGGTCGAAAGTTGGGTCCTCTGAGCAGTGATGGCTGGCCCGTGATAAATGTAACGACCAGCAAGCGAGTCTATTGTCCGCAACGATTCGGACCTGCCGATTTCATGATGGTCTGAGGTATCATGTCCTCCACAAGAGTCTGTTCTCAGACGTGGCAGGAGCCAAGTTTGCGAGTAGCAAGAGCGTTGAAGGTGCGGGACAAAGTGCTCCAAATTAGCCGCGGGCGAGCGATGCGGGCTTGTTCGAGATCGTGAGAGCTGTGGCTGGAAGCATGTCGCTCCCGCATGAGCTCGTTGATACCTCGCCTCGGCGTCCAGTGCACTGCAACAGGACCTCGATCCCTGGCATGGCCAAAGGCCTACCCTCTCGCTCATTCAACGTCCAAGTGGCGCCGTGCGGCCCCACCTCCGCCATGGCATCTCCCCCGCCGTGCCGCTCAGCAGCAGACATGACCCCAAATCAATGCCAACCCCACCTCACACCCCCCTCAAAAACTCCAAATCCCCAATTTCTCGCCATCCTCCCCCTCCCGCCCCTCCACCACCCCATTCGCCTTTAAACACGCCTTGACCCGCTTGCAGATGACCGTCATCAGGAACGGCCCGGACAGCGTCGAGACGGCGCTCTTCAGCGGGTCCGGGTACAGCCACGGGACACTCATCCCGCCCTCGATCGCGCGCATGTCGTCCAGTTCGGTTTCGGAGAAGCCGGCGCCGACCATGATTGCGCGCGGGATCCGTGGTCGGTTGTCGGACTGGTGCGCGTCGGCGCCGACGTCGGATTCGGGCGTGAAGGGCTCGCCGCGGAGGAGCGGGGGGAGTTCTTTGCGCGCTGCTGCGGTGGAGGGGAAGTGGTGGACCACTGGGGGATGGTGGGTTAGCCCTGTAGGGAGAGAACGGGTTGCTTTAGAGGGACAGACCTTCGTATTCGGGGAGCATGGACTTGGCAAAGGAGCCGGCCATGGTGGAGCTTTTGCCACAAAGGGCGATGGGGACGGGCGCCATGGGGCTTGGTCGTGCTGAGGTGGTGAGGTGGCGGATGTTTTTGAACGTATGATGGATGGTGAGAATGGCGATATTATCTTACGTCTGCAGTCGATTTCGGGGCCTTTGGTCAACATATACACATATATGTACTTGCTGAAGGCCGTTGAACGCCTTCGTCCATGCACTCGATCATGACGTTGATGTTGGCCGGTTTGTCCGAACCGGCCACCGTCGCGCGCCTGGCAGATACGTGATACGTGATAGCGAGACAATTCGACATTGTCCGCTTCGACAGACAGTGCTATGCCAACGGACGGACATCAGATGTACCATTCGCCACAGTGTGACTGATCACAGAACGCTGGAGCAAGAGGTCTGAGGCCTTCGCACGGACCTCTCCGAAGCGGCGGTCCGAGCGCCTGGAGCCGGGTCGTCGACCTTTCAACCCAATTCTTCGACTATATACTGAGATCTGCACATCCACGGCATCTAAGACAACTCCATCAACATGCGTGGTACTCGACGTATCCGCCCTTAGAGGCTTCAGTCCAACTGTGCGTCGATGGTTCCGCTTGCGCTTGCGGCCCCGGGAATGTCACACCGGGTGGTCGTGGCTGATCTATCATGCAAGAGATGATGGGAGAAGCGTGTGCTAATCGGGATGGGGAGTACCGGCTATTGGGATTGGGTTCCAGCGCGCAATACGGACGAGACATACACCTGACGCCTTCACAAGCTTTAGGCGGATTGATTGCGGACGGCGGCGCTGCTTTAAGATGTTCACCCGGTGGACCGGCCTCGAAGTACACACCACATCGCTGCGCCGGCCGGGTTGAAGGGTCCTTGCGACTGCTGTTTGGTACGCGGAGATGCGTCGTCGCGATACGTCGATGGTCCCGATATGATGGATTGAAGATGATCGATAGGCGGCGAGCAAGAGAACGAGGCTTGGGCAGCGGCAGGATACAGGAGTGCAAGCACCCTGAGTCCTCACGGTCGATCCTGCTTGCCGGCGTGAGGTTTGGAGTTGCAACACGGTAAGGTGACAATCTCGACGTTTCTTCGCACTCGCAAGATGCCACCGCGCCACGTAGTCTTGCTCTCTTTACTGTGCATCGATGATGCTGTTCCGACGACCGGACGATTTCTCGATTTGCGCCTTGCCAGCTTTGTGATGGGAACGTGCTCGGAAGAATCGGGGTGGAGTGGGGGTGTACACACGCGTGGCGTGGTGGAGGACGTGATATCAAAGGTGTGAATGACGAGGCCATCTTCATGGCACTGGACCAAGACTGACATGATCGCAGACATCATGGATACGGGCACGTGTTTGTACGCTGCACTACGGTAGACTCGTTGAGCATTGCAAGACCTCTCAGGGCACGAACCGTTCCACTCACTCGAGATCACGTCTCGCTCGGCGAGGACTATCGCCTGCTCAACGGGGAGCTCCGAGACGCAATCCCAAGAATGTCGACTGTGGCGGTGCGCGAACCTCCGGATAATTAATGCTGGCTTGGCGAATTGAAGACGCTGTTTGCTTCGACTGGAACGCACGGTCTGATGCCTCAAACGGAGCAAACCCGCCCGCGCACGATTTGCGCAATATCCGATGAGTCCCAGTACAGAGCCCAGATCGCTCTCGACGTTCCCGATAGCGACCCGGAGCGGGGCCAGAGCTCGGCAAGGTGTCATCGAGCTTGCGTCAGCGCCACGTCCAGCGCTCAGCCGGCGGCCTGAAGGGCCACGCACTTAAAGACTGGCATTGTGCGAGGAGTGCCGTGGTGATGAAGACTCGCAACGCGGAACGGAGTCCCGGCTTCCTGCATGGCAGTTGTAACGGAAGAGGAATGGTGGCTCGCAGCTGGATTTTTCGCCTGTCACGCCAAGGATCCCGCCGGCATCGCGACAACACACACACGGAAGCCAGGCTGGGTCTGTACATACGATGAGAATGGAACTGGTCCTCGCACGCATCTCATCATACTATTCACGAGACCGTCGGCGATGGTGGTGAGTCGGAGGAGGCGGCGAGCTGCAGCCGCTCCCACGGAGCTGGCCCGAGCTTTGCGCGGGCCTTTCTCTTGAAGATTCGCTCGCAATCTCAAAGACTTCTCCACAACTACATCAACCACTCTCCCACGCGATCGCGACTCATCGCGCACACGTGTCTTAGCTTCGCAGCACATCATCTCCTCCATCGCGACATCACTCGCGCGGTACTGGTCACCTCTACGCGTCACCGCAAGCAACACGCTGGGACCCTGCTAGTAGCGCGCGCTCGTCACGCCGTCGCAACATCAACGCAATGGCGGAAGCAGCACCTCCCACCGCGCCAGAAGATGTGCAGGCCGTGAGTCGAAGTGCTGTACCATGTGATGCCACGTTGCCGCCGCTAAGCCCTGCCCAGCTTGCCGCTGCCACCGAGCCCACCGAGATCGCACCAGCCGTCGGCGAGACGTCTACGCTCACGAAGGAGGATGAACAGATCGCAGGCAAACAGGCCACGAGCGAGGTGACCGGGCCCGACGGCGACACCACCGAGGTCATGGACGGCCCGTCCGCGGCCGAGAACGCGACCGACGTGACGCCCGGCACGGGCAAGAAAGAGAAGCGGAAGTCGGTGTCGGGCGTGCCGGAGCACAAGATCAAGAAGCTGAATAAGAAGAAGTCCATGATCACGCTCAACCTCGAGTGCAAGCCGGGCGACTTCTACTGGGCGCGGCTCAAGGGCTACCCGTCCTGGCCCGCCATCATCTGCGACGAAGAGATGCTGCCCGAGTCGCTGCTCGGCACGCGCCCGATCTCCACCACGCGCCCTGATGGCTCGCTGCGCGACGACTTCAAGGCTGGCGGCAAGAACGCGAGGGACCGGACGTTTCCGATCATGTTCCTGCACACCAACGAGTTGTGAGTCGTGCACGGGTCGTGTCTTGAGTCGAGTGTGATTGCTGACGTGTGCCTCGCAGCTCGTGGATGGTCAACACCTCCCTCACGCCCCTCGACCCGAAGGAGTGCCTCGAGAAGCCCAAGGCCAAGATGACCAAGGCGCTGCAGGAAGCGTACAAGCTCGGCGCGGAGGGCCACGACATGAACTACTACAAGAAGGTGCTGAAGCAGTGGCAGGAGGAAGAGCAGAAGTTCGCCAAGGAGCGCGCCGAGATCGAGGCTGAGGAGGCACGCCAGGCGGAGGAGCGCAAGGCTCAGGAGGCCGAGGATGCTGAGAAGGCCGAGGCGGAGGAAGCGAAGGACGCGAAGAAGAAGAAGGCGCCGCGCAAGAGCAAGGGCGGCGAGGGCGATGTCGAGATGGAGGACGCGGAGGCCACCAAGTCGTCCAAGAAGCGCAAGAAGGCGGCGGACAGCGACGGCGAGGGCGTCCAGGTATGTCACAACCCCCTCTATCACATTGTGAAGCTACACTGACCTGACACCAGCCGAAGAAGACCCCTAAGATCACCAAGCTCAACGGCCCCAAGACGCCCAACGGCGAGGCCTCGGCCAAGAAGTCGACCACCAAGGCCAAGAAGAAGGTCGCGGCGCCCAAGCCCGAGGAGATCGAGGAGGAGGCCAAGCCGGCGCTGAGCGAGGCGGAGAAGCTGCAGCAGCGCGAGAAGACGGTGCTATACCTGCGCCACCGCCTGCAGAAGGGCTTCCTGTCGCGCGACCAGGCGCCGCAGGCGGGCGAGATGGCCGCCATGGCCGACTTCTTCGCGCAGCTGGAGAGCTTCGACGCGCTCGAGCCGGCCATCATCCGCACGACGAAGATCCACAAGGTGCTCAAGGCGATTGTGAAGCTGAGCTCCATCCCCAAGGACGAGGAGCACGGGTTCAAGCGGCGCAGCGCGGCGATGCTGGAGAACTGGAACAAGCGGCTGGATGCTGATGGGGAGGCTGCGCCGGCTTCGGGGGGCGAGGCGAAGGGGGCGGAGGGGAAGGAGGAGGCGGCTGCGCCGGTGACGAATGGGACTGCGAAGGCTGAGCCCGAGAGTGAGACGAGGGAGGGCGCGGAGAAGAAGGTGGAGGAGCTGGGCGAGGCGCAAGTGGCGGAGGAGGCGGCGGACAAGATCGAGGAGAAGGTTGAGAACGGCACCGTGAAGGATGCGAGCGAGCCGGCGGCGGCGGCAGCTGATGACAAGACTGTCCCGGTGCTCGACACGAAGTCGGACGTGGTGGAGACGGAGGCAGAAATCGGGGATGTGAGCATGCAGTCCGCGCCTGAGGAGACTGTCGCGGCTGTGGGGGGGGCTTGATAGCGCGAGCGTACTTGCACGCGGCCGCGGGAAAAGGACCGTCATTTTAGGCACTGCTCTCCATCAGGAGAGCCGCTCGCTACGAGGCTTCGAAGCCTACGCCAAAGCAGGCCAGCGACGTGGGGTTTGGCATGGTATACTTTGTTCAGAAGGCGCAGACGGCGAAATGGGCGCGAGGAGGCAGCGAGTTGCACTCCGCGATGCGAGCGCGTCGGCGGTTTCGGTGTCATCGGGTGTACACTAGGCGAAAATGACATGATCACATTATCCTCGGCCTCTTATCGTGAGGTCCCTCTCTCTCTCTCTATGGTCGCCGCAGCGGGGCTGACCAAGGCTACGACACTGCTGCAGTCACTTCCGCCAACATTCCCGGCCCCTCCTCAATCTGCCCCAACACCTCCTCCGCCTGCGCCGCGAACCTCTCGCCCTCCTTCACCCTTCGCAGCACGTACGCAGCCGTCTCGCGTCCCGCGTCTGCGGCTGCGTCGGCCCAGTCGGCGCCTTTGTTCGCGCCTGGGTGCACGAGGTGGCTCTCGTCTGCGAGCCGGGCGAGGAGACGGTGGGTCGAGGTTTCCGCGGTGGCGAGCTGGCGGCGCAGGAACGATGACTGGGTTTGCAGGGAGTGGGTCTGGCCCCTGGCTGTGGCGAGGGGGCCGAGGAAGGGGAGGAGGATTTCTGCGGACGAGAGGTGGGGCTGGGGGGGTACTGTGGTGGGCGGGGAGTTTGAGTAAGTGGGTGCGGCTTGGGGGCGGTCCGACGCGGGGCCGTCGGCGATGGTCTGGAGGAGAGCTTGGCGCGCGGCGATGTACTCGGCGTAGAGGGCCGCGAGGTCGTCTAGGCTCGCTGTCGTGCCGGGTGTCTCCTCGCCAGTCGTCGTGCGAGGGTTGGAGGGTGTTGCGGCGTCGTCGTTGGCGCCATCGCCGATGATGGCTAGTTGCTGCTCCATCCAGCCCGTGAGCTCGTTGAGCGCGCTCTGCAGACCGGCCGTCTCGCTCCCTGGACCGCTTTTCGGTAAGGCGCTCTCAGCTGTGCTCGCGGTTTCACGAGCATCTACGATCCGCTTGGTGACGATTACAGCTTTTTTGAGCTGCAGGATCCGGCCATCGCTGCTGGACTTGTCGCCGAGCGCGGCGGGCTGACTGGTCGGTGGCGTAGGTGGGTGGCCAGCCTGCTGCGCAGCGATCTCGTCCAGATGGACGTCGATTGCATCTCGGCCAACGGCTGTGATGTCTGAGTACGTGCGGTCGATGACTTGCAGCCTGCGCTGCCTCTCCCTCTGGCGCAGGAGGGGGACCAGGGTATTGTTGACGCCGGATAGACCGGCCGACAAAGGCATGTCGCTGGAGGTGGCGGCCGGTGAGAGCTGTGCGAGCTCTGCTTTGAGAGTATCGTACTTGGCCTGGGCGTCTGAGTGGGCTTGCAGGGCCTCGAGGTAGGCTTGGCGGACTCCCGTCATGCCGGGACCTGCCGATGAAATGGCGCCCTCCCGTGGGCTCACCAGGCTCACCGGGGATAAGATGGTACCGCCGTTGCCGGACTGTCTTTGCAAATGGCCTTGGAGCTTTCTCCTGATCTGAGATGCTTCATCTCGGGATCTGATGTAGGGAAGCAACGCCTCGGCGACGCTTGGCAGTGGGCAGGGTGGGTCCAGGGCCATTTTCATCCGGTTGGTATTTCTCTTCCAGCTCCGGTGGCTTAGTTACGCTCCTAGACTGCGTGGACGGCCAGGGAATAGTGCTGTATTCCGACAACTCAGGGAGCTCGCAGCCCATGTTGAGTGCAGACCGATCGATCCAGTCTACCGTAGCACTAGCGCAATGACTCGGATAAGCTTAGATTTAGCGTCAAATGACTTTGATGGACATCGAACGGCAAAGTTTCGATCCTCCCTCTCAAACATGCTCCAGCACCTGTAGTGCCCATCAATCACGCTCTCATCCTACGCAGCGATTGCTTGAGCTCGCTCATCATGGCGGACTCCAAAAAGGGCGGCGGGGGCGGCGGGGGCGGTGCCGGCGGCGACAACAACCTGTCGCAGTACAAATATGCCGCCATGTCCAACCTGGTCCTGCAGGCGGATCGAAGATTCGTCACCCGCCGCGGCGACGACAGCACCGGCGATCCCGAATCTCTCGCGGGTCGCATTCGACTCGGCGATATGGGCTCGCGAACCGCACGCGAAGCGGCACCCGCCCGTCCACCCGCGCAAGAACAGGCACGGAAGCGGAAGCGCACGGAGCCGGTGCAGAGTTCGCGAGCTGCGGGGATCCTCAGCCAGGCGGACCTCAGCATCGAGGGCCTGCGGTACCGGCCGCGGACGGTGGCGACGAAGGACGTCTACGACCTGATCGCGACGAATGTGGCGCAGAAGATGGGCGGGGACTACGGGCTCGCGGTCACCGCGTCGGCGACGGACTCGATTCTGGAGTATCTGAAGGACGAGGGGTTGAAGGACTTTGACAAGAAGAAGGAGATTGATGATATCCTGGGGATCACGCTGAGTAGTAAGGAGTTCAACCAGTTGGTCAATCTGGGGAAGAAGATTACGGATTATGATGCGCAGGATGAGGATGAGGAGATGGGGGACGAGGGTGGGGACGGGGCGGATATCGATGAGCGGCAGGGCGTCGCTGTGGATTTCGGGGATGAGAGTGAGGAGGAAGAGGGGGGTGGGCGGACGTTTGAGGTGAGGGAGGACGACGAGGAGTCGGAGGATGAGCTTGCAATGGGGACGGAAGAGGTTGCGGATGATAGCGCAGGCCCGCCACCCGATGCCACGGCGGGTGACGAGGACGATGAGGTCGAGGACGATGGCATGGTCCTCGAGAATCGGAGACAGAAAGCTCCGCAGGAAGCTCGCGACCCAGATACTGTCGCGGCGCATGACATCGATGCGTATTGGTTGCAACGACAGATCGGGTCTGTCTACGAGGACGCGCACACTCAATCGGAGAAGACGCGAGAAGCAGAGGCGATTATGGGCGACAAGGATGATTCGGGCGAAGCCAAGCTCTTGCGTGAAGTTGAGAATGACTTGATGGAGCTCTTCGACTACGAGCACCACGAGCTCGTTGGCAAGCTGGTCAAGAACCGGGAGAAGATCGTCTGGGTTACGCGATGGCGGCGAGCTGCTGAGGACGACGATGCGCGACTTGCCGTGGAGAAGGACATGGTCAACGCAGGACATGCGCGGATCTTGAAGGAGCTGCGTGGGCGTGACGACGCTTCAGCTGCGGAGGGAGCGCCGAAAATGAAGGTCAAGCTCGATCCTATGGAGCTCGACGCGAACATGGTTGTCAAGGAAGAGCAGGAGGGCGCGAAGGATGGCTTGGTAGGAGGTCTCCAGCCGAGGAAGACTCTCAATCTTGAGGATCTGAAGTTCGACCAAGGGAACCACCTCATGACGAACCAGAACGTCAAACTCCCCACCGGCTCCACGAAGCGCACCTTCAAAGGCTACGAGGAGATCCACGTCCCCGCCCCCAAACGAAAACAAGACGCCAATGAGCCCCCGCTGATGCCCACCTCGCAACTCCCCGCCTGGGCGCGCCCGGGCTTCGGCACCTCGCAGACCCTCAACCGCATCCAGACGCGCTGCTTCCCCTCCGCCTTCGCCGACGACGGCAACATGCTCATCTGCGCCCCGACCGGCTCGGGTAAGACCAACGTCGCCATGCTGGCCATGCTGCGCGAGATCGGCAAGCACCGCGACCCGACCACCGGAGACATCGCCCTCGACGAGTTCAAGATCATCTACATCGCGCCCCTGAAAGCCCTCGTGCAGGAGCAGGTGGGGAACTTCGGGAAGCGGTTGGAGGGCTATGGGATCAAGGTCAGCGAGTTGAC
>JAWDJV010000174.1:0-31603 GCA_033119285.1 Teratosphaeriaceae sp. CCFEE 6253 | reverse complement strand
CTTACCAAGACGAGATCAAGGACTTGAAGCGCGAGGTGGCTGCAGCGAAGAATGAGCTGAGTGAGTCGGCGAAGAAGATCGAGACAGCAGAGGTTCGCATTGTGGGCTTGACCAGTCAGAACACGGAGCTCAAGCGCCAGCTCGACGTCTGCGTTGATGAGAAGGGTAAGCTGGTGTCAGACATCTGCGAATATCAGGAGCGCGCTCTCGCGATCTCGCGCGAGAAGTCGGAGCTGAGAGAGCAGGTTGAGGCCGGCGAGAAGAAGCTGAAGGGCAAGGACGACGACATCAAATTGCAAGAAGACAAGTTCAAGACGCGGACCGACGAGCTGGACATCCTGCTCGTCGAACAGCGGCGGCTCCTCGATGCCGCGAACGCAGCCACGGCTGCCGCCATGGCAACCATTCCGCCGCCGCAGCTCATCGAGGTACCCGTTGCTGCGCCGCCGAAGACGCTCCTCGAGCAGTGGTCCGACTTGCCGGCCTGGCTCCGATTCCTCGCGGTGCTGCTGCTGTCCTTCCTCTGCGCCATGGTCGTCGGCAGGCTGCGCGATCAACACCTCTGGGCGTCCACGAACGACCGCATGCACCAGTGGACGCTGTCGCGACCGCGCTACATGTATGGGAGCTACGGGTACGGGTGGACGGCGTGGTTCGCCGATATGCTGGGTGGGGACGTCTTTTTGATGGGTTCATGAGTGTGGCGCGATATACCCCTTCTTACTACGGCGCGTATGCGATGGTGATATATTTTGAGAGAGGATCTAAGTGGCAGCATGCAGCGCGCTAAGGCGGCGCAGCCTATCGCGGACGACACAGAATGGAGGCCACCTGAGAGTGATCTACGTAACGTGGCCGAGCGCGCTCTGTGAGCTGCAGCTTGTCGCGAAGACGTGAGATCAGGGTGGCCTGCGAAACTCATGAGGTAGCGTAGTCGAGCGCGCCCTCGTGGCTGCAGCTTACTCGCAATCTCATTACCCCCGTACTACTCGTGTACCGTCGTGCTCCTGCCCTTCCCAGAAGACGAGGCATCTCACCTCCAGACTCTGCCTTGCCGGCCCACGGTCATCCTCCGACTCGAAGCTTGAATGTGGGATCCGCTTCGCCACGTCCTCCCGGGTCGAGGAGTCAAAGATCTTGAGCAGCATTGCCTCGTCGGGCTGCATGCCGGAAGCGTAGTACCATCTGTACATGTCCTTTGGCCCCGGAGGTAAGAGCTCCCACGCAGCATTGTTCATGTCTAGCCCGTAGGCCCGCTCGGTGTGATTGGCGATCAAGCCCTGAATTGCTGAGTTGACGGGATTCTCACCAATCTGGTCCGTCGAGCGGAACAGCATCATGGTCTCAACGAGACGGTCGTCCGCGATCGAGCGCGCGTCGGCGAGTCCCAGATTGTCGCGTGTCACGGGTGCGATGGGCCGCCAGGCGTCCATCATGGCCCAGCGAATGCGGGTGAGCTGATGAGCTTCGGCGCCCATGTAATCGTGAAGGCGCGCGAGCGCGCCCGCAGGAGACTAGACTGCAGCACAAAGACGTCAGCGAGGCTAGACTTTCAGTGGGTGATATCTTAGATGGCCTGCCAATGTGCACATAGCCAGCATTTGTCGGGACGGGCACACGTGCCCAGTCTGGCAGCTCCTCGTCGGCCGCTTTCGCGGCATGCCAGATCGCGAGGCGCACGACGTGCTGCACGGCTTGCGCTCTCGAGGCGCCGGTCCCATAAAGTCACGCGTCAGGCAGGACTTTCGTCCTCACGTAGTGGGAAGGGGTGAAGTCCAGGACCTACAGCATCTTCACAAGCGCCTCGCACTCCGCGTAGTAAGCTCCTTTGACCCTCTCATCGTCGCGGAAGTCATCACCCCGGAGCTGGGTTCCCTTCTTCACGAGCTGAAGCCTTGTTTGTCCAAGCTGAAGTCGTCCTCGTGCCCGCGGATGTCGGTCACGGCAGCAGCGGCTGGAGCGAACTTGCGACGGTTGGCACCCAGTGTGCCGGCGTAGAATGTGTTCGAGCCGCCCTTGGACGGCTCAAGGTGGAAGTTGAGGACTGTGTGCACAGTTCTTGGGCTGGACAGCGCGTGTGGCATGATGAGGTGAGATCTGCGATGACGCTGCGATACGCCTGGAGAGGACCACGAGATGGAGAGGGAGATGGGATGAAGAGCAGTAATCTTTTGAGGCGAGCTGGATACTAGTGCCTCGTCACCTTGCGTTGTCAAGCTGCAAGGTAGAGGTGGGTGGATCGAGGGCATAAGCCTGAAGACATGTGTTGTGCGTAAGCTCCGGCTTCTGCGCAGCCTTTCGTGAGACTGTTCGTCAACGATCCGCGTGCCGAATTGCTAGGTGATGTATGATCCGCCGATCGCGATGCATATCCAGGTGTATGGTATGTCTACTATCAAGCTCCCACCTCGGGCTACCTGAGGCTGAAGAAATCCTGTGGTAGAATTTGGACAGAGGCGAGCCACGTACGAACAGCCCCGGGCGAGCTGTCGGACGGCAGAGAACGAGATCACTTCTCCCCACTTTGGTCCCTATCGACCGGACGACACCATGTTTGCTGTCATTTAATTGGCATCGTTGTAGCATTGTTGCTCGAGCGATATCTCGAGCACGCTTTGGTGCGCCCCCCAAGCTCCTTGAGTCACACCAGGCTGTGGAGATCGAAGCGGTCCTGGCTGACCAGCTAGTGCGAGATTCCAGACCACTTTCGAGACTGACTTGTGAAGGCTAAGCGTCATGGCCATTGCGATCGTTCATCTCAGGATCGTGCCGTCTAATCGACGCTTCGCGCTTCGAGCGACTGCCTGATCGACAGTCATTGGCCTGATCAGAAGTCTTGTTCGCCCGTCTCGCCTCTGGGCAGGCCTTCGCCAACAAACTCTTGGTTCTCCTTTGCCAAATACTCATCCAGCTGCACGCGATCCTCTTCACCGCGATCATCATACTCATCATTCTCATCCACCGTCGCATACTCGAAGTCCTCATCATCGCCGCGCAGGAAGCGTAGCCTCATGCTATCCTCCCACCTCGCTCTGCCCTCTGCTCGGCTCTGTACGACACCTTCTCCGCCGCCTTCCACGCCCACGATGCTTCCATCCGCCGCACGTCTGTACGCCACCGGATTGTTTGGGTCAGGATGCTGCAGCGCCTCCAGCTTTGCTTCGGCGCGGACAAGGTCGGCTTCGAGATTCCCAGTGTAGCCACGTTCCCGGCCTTCACGCTCTCGCTCGTCGGCGGTCTGGAAGCGGCGGATGAGCCTGTCATAGAGTAGCGGATCTGCGGGAAGTTGGCCAGGAAGATGAAGTAGGAGATGAGATATCTATCCTACCTGCGAGCTCAAGATTCGAGCCATCGATATATTCGGGATGGAGGTCTAGGTATCTCTTCCGCCGGTTCCTGATGCGGATATGATCCTTACCCTGTGTCGTTGTGACACCGCTGCCTGTGAGCGGCCGCAGTGACTCATCTGTAGGCGCTCCAGTGCCTTCTGTGAATAGAGGCATTATTGTCATCGTCTCTGTACATGTGCATACCTTGGACGTGTATGTTGAGGTCGACCGGAGTTTCGCGTGGAGTGATGCAAGCGCATGGCGTCACCCCGTCCTGCAGCCACTTTACGCGCCTAGACGCGCTTCCCGTGAAGGACTTAGGATCGGGACTCTGAGGCATCTTAAGACCGACTGAGTTCCCCTGCACCATGCTGCGACTGGAGTCGTGGCGATGACGAAGGATACATGGCAGCCTCGTCGCCTACCTTCTTCTCCTCCGCCTCACAAACACCGAGACGAGCCACACGGAAGTCCAAATACACGTTCAAGAATCTCTCGACCTTGGCCGCCTGCGCGACCAATTGTCCTCTTCGCGTAATTGCCCACATTGATCTCGACGCTTTCTACGCACAGTGCGAGACCATTCGGCTGGGCATCGATCCCACCCAGCCCCTCGCTGTCCAGCAGTGGCAAGGGCTCATAGCGATCAACTATCCCGCCCGCGCCTTCGGCCTCAGCCGGCACGTCACGATCACCGAGGCAAAGGAGAAGTGTCCCGAAATCATCTGCCAGCATGTCGCCACCTGGAAAGAGGGCGATGCCAAGTGGACATACGACTTGGATGGCGTCGATGCGGCGAAGGAGATCGCCACGCGGAAAGTGAGTCTGGATCCCTACCGCATCCAATCCCGAAGGATCCTGGCCTTGATCAAAGACTGTCTGCCTGAAGACAAGCAGCGCGTGGAGAAGGCGAGCATTGACGAGGTCTTCGTCGACCTCTCCGCCCAAGTCCATGCGCTGCTTCTCGAACGCTACCCGGAGCTCCGCGGGCCAGCACCATACGATGATCCCACTGAGCCTCTTCCACGCCCACCCACAACGGCTCTCGACTGGGCGGCAGATGCTCTCGTCGACCTCGATGCCAGCCAATCAGAGGAAGACGACCCGGACTGGGACGATATCTGCACGCTCCTCGCCTCGGAGATCGTCCGCGATGTGCGACAACGCATCTTCGACGAGTTGCACTATACCTGCTCGGCGGGGCTGGCGCGGAATAAGATGGTTGCGAAGCTGGGATCCGCGCACAAGAAACCCAACGGGCAGACCGTGGTCCGCAACCGCGCGGTCCAGCACTTCCTGTCTGGATTCAAGTTCACCAAGATCCGCAACCTGGGCGGCAAGCTCGGCGACGAGGTGGTAGCCGCATTCAACACTGAACTCGTCTCTGAGCTGCTACCTGTGCCCATCGAGCAGCTGAAGAAGCAGCTCGGGGATGACACGGGATCCTGGCTATACGGCATCATCCGAGGCGAGGACACCAGCGACGTTAACCCTCGGACACAGATCAAGAGCATGCTGTCTGCGAAGAGTTTCCGGCCGAGCATCAACAATTTTGAGATCGCGTGCAAATGGCTCCGCATCTTCATCGCCGACATCTTCAGCCGGCTTGTTGAGGAGGGTGTGCTGGAGAACAAGCGCAGGCCGAAGACAATCAACTTGCATCACCGTCAAGGCGCGCAGACGCGGAGTAAGCAGGCTCCGATACCGCTGGGCAGGGTGATTACCGAGGACGGGCTGTTCGAGTTGGCAAAGAACCTGTTGGCGCAGGTCATCGTTGATGGCAGAGCTTGGCCGTGTGCTAATCTGAGCTTGAGAGTGGGCGGATTCGAGGACGGCGTGACGAATAACAAGGGCATTGGTGGCTTTCTGGTGCATGGAGAGGAGGCGAAGGCGTTGACATTCCAGAAGAGCCGGACTCGGGATGGTGGAGGTCAGAGAGCGGAAACACCTCCGGCGAAGAAACGAAAGGTCGGAGGCGGTGGCATCACGCGGTTTTTTGGCGCGCATTCGAGGCAAGAGAGCGCGAATAGTGGAGCTGATCGCGCGGAAGAAGACGAGGACGCACCAATTGCCGACCCGAGAGAAGCAGAAGAGACCGCTGATCAGCTTGCTGCTGTGAACGGCGATGACTCCGCTGCATTCGACCACGAGCCGAGTACGTCGCGCTCACCTCGCCGGCCAGCACAAGAGCATCCCGCCTCCTCGCAGTCGCTAATCGACCAAGTCTACCCATCTGCCTCGGACGAAGATCCATCGGGTCGTGATCTTGACGACAACACCGATGATCTTTCTGAACCGCAACAGCCTACCACCAACTCCACAGCCGATTGGCATCCATGCGACCGCTGCGGCGCACGCCTCAAACCCAGCGAGAAGGCCGAGCACGATGATTTCCATTTCGCGCAAGATCTGCAGAAAGGCAATTCGAGTCCGGCGCGACCGCCCCCGAAGCCTGTACCTCTTGCGAAGGTTGCACCGCCGATGCCGCCAAGCGGTGGCGGAGGCCGCGGTGGTGGGAGAGGCAGAGGAAGGGGTAGACCACCGGCTTCCGCCCATCTGGGCCAAGAGAGGGGCCAGCGGAAGTTGCCTTTTGGGTAGCGGGCCAGTGCATGAGAGATTGACTGGAGTCATGGCCTGATGATCGGCGCCCTCGAAGACGTACGGCATTGTGTCCACCGCAAGACCACACATGCTCCGCTACCACGTACTTTTCAGTCATAGCAATGTCCGCGACAATAGGTCGTCCCACTCAACGGCACAGCTGCGCTACAACAGAGAAGGGCTGTTCGAACTTGTCTCGATTGGCCACCGGCAGAGTTCTGTGATGTGATCGAACAGCCAGATAATATGTCGTGCGCTCATCGCCAATACACGTGCATATAGACGGCAAGCTCCAGAGCCGGCCGAACGTTCATTGGTGAGCCTTCGATAGAGCCGCATGGCGGCTCCGCGGTGAGAAGAAGCTTGCGACTCCGAAACGTGCTGGAGCGCCAGTGACTCAGGAGCACCAGCATTGGCAAAAGTCTGCACCGGTGTGTGCAAGCGACGAGGCCACGCCTAGAATGCGATTGTCGCACTGGCTTGACATCGCCATCATTCTCCGATACCATGTGCGGACTTATCCGAGTAAACATGCATGTGCTCCGCTGCATGAGACCACCAGGCAGGAGTCCGAGTCCGGGGTAACAGTCGTTGTACAGTAGGGTACATGGAGCTTGGGAGGGGCGGCTCAGTGGACATCATGCTCAGATCGCGATGTCCTATCGTTGACCGCAGCACAGGAGCAGCCTGCAGTCGAAATCATGTCATCGAGCGCATTTACCGTCATTCTTGGAGATAAGTTTATCGTCGCACTCGCTCTTCGGTCAACGACAGCGATTCAACGCCATCGTGCGGTCACACTTGGCGTCGGCGGCCTACTTACAGTACATGACTGCTTGGAGGAGGAGGTCAAACACATATCTCCGGCCACTCAAGGAGCGGTATTGCCTCGGCAGTCGGCCGGGTGCCACCTCATTGTAGGAGGAGAAGTCCAAACAGCCAAGCAAATCGACGGTAGGCATTCCAATGGGCCCGATCTGCGATACCGCTTTTGGGTGCATATCATGACGATCTTCCCCACCGATGCTGCGTTCGTCGGGAGGATCAGCAGGAGAGAAAGCTTGGCTATCTTCTTAAACCCATTCTCATGGCCGGCAACACCAATCAGCTTCGCCTCGGTAATGCTGATCGCTCTGGCGACGGTCTCCGGTCCTGACTTCACTGCATGCCGTGGCATCTAAGCCAGCACCAATTGTTCTCCGGGAAAGCCAATCACTCGTCATACTAGGGGCTACGGGCCTTGTCCGAACCAGTATCTCCTACTGGGAGACAACACGAGCCTGCACGCAGCTGCACGCCTCGGGCCCTTGCAGACCCGCGCCAGTGCGCTTGGTCTCCACGAGCACCATCACCGCCGTCGATGTGAGAGGCTCAGTTGGAGCTTTTCCTTTCGGTCGTCCGTCAGCTAGGCAAACTACGTGGAGACATTCTGGGGATTGGGGAGCCATTGTAATTTGGACGACCAGGAATAGGCGCCAACCGTCAACATGACGAAGACAAGCCAGTAGCGGCAGGATGGGGTGCTCCAAGTCTACTGTATAAGAGCCTCGGATGTGAGTGTGCAAGGTATGCCTCTTTCGACCTATCCATCTTCCCCATCACCCACAGACTTCTCGGCAAGATGAGGACTTCTCTGTTGTTGCTCACGCTTCCGGCCCTTGGCCTGGCCTACCCAGGTATGATGGGCGCGGGTTCTCGGGAGGAGATGCTGGATATTCTGGTGGAGAAGCGTAACGCCGAAGCTGCGTCGAAGCTCGAGGAGCGCCAGGTCCTCTCCAGCCTCATCGGCACTGTTGCGAACCTGGTTGGCGATGTGAAGGGCCTCCTTGGCTCGGTGGCCTCGGCAGTCAACCCCAGCAACAAGCGTCCCGAGTCGGGCTACGTCTTCCAGGAGCCCAAGTCCACCGACTCTCGCGGGCCCTGCCCAGGACTGAACCTCCTCGCCAACTACGGCTATCTTCCTCGTGATGGGCACGTCAACTTCGAGCAGGTTGTTGAGGCCACCGCGTAGGTCTTGCTCCACTCTCATCCATCGAATGCATACTGACAGACCTCGTAGACGTGGCTTTAACATGGGGACCGACTTGTCGACTGTCCTCCTGGTCTTCGCCATCTTGACGGATGGTGATATCCCAACCCAATCCTTCTACCTGGGCACCGGCCCGAACGGCGTCGGAGGCCTGAACCGCCACAGCACCGTCGAGGCCGACATCTCGCCCAACCGCGAAGATTTCTACCTCGGCTGCGGCGACAACCACCACCTCTCCTCCCGCATGTTTGCGCAGAACGTCGCGTACGCCGTCAAGGACTCGTCGAAGCAGTTCTCTCTGGCCGTCATGTCCAAGCAATGGGCCGCCAATGCCGCCTTCAGCGTTAAGAACAACCCGTACCTTTACTACTTCCCTTTCCCGTCCATCGTCGCCACGGCCGCGTACAACTTCTACCCGCAGTTCTTCAGCAACGGCACGTACGGCGCGGGCGGCGTCGCCAACTACGAGTCCATCTCTTCCATAATTGGAGCCAAGTTCAATGAGAAGACGGGCCAGTTCTCGTACGTGCCGGAGCGCTGGCCTGCCAAGGGCTGGTACCGACGCGCCACGCCCTACGGCGCCGCGCAGGCTCTGACCGAGGCCTTCACGCTCATCTACCCCAGCTATCCCGTGTCGATGGTGTTCCCTCAGCTGCAGGGCGTAAGTCGCATTATCCACATCTGATCTTAGTAATGTCGCTGACCTCCATCAGGGCAACTTCAACGCAGCCACGGCCCTCTGCTACATCTACCAAGGCATCAACTCGCTCACCCCCTTCGCCCTCGCAGGCGAGGAGCAAGCCGCCGCCGCAGGCCTCACCTGGGCCATCAGCAAGCTCGCCTCCGTCGGCCTCGACGCGACAACGCTCGGCTGCCCGGCCAGCACCCTCAGCCCGAACTCGTACCTCTACCCCAACGCCACCAACAAGGGTGGGCCGCTCAACACACCGGCGAATGTGAAGGCGAACACCGGGAACGATGTGTTCTACAAGACGTACTTCTGCAGTGCGCCGACGACGCCGCAGTGCTCGCACATCTGCTAGGAGGGATATGGCTGGCATCGGGCGGCGTTAGCATGACGGTGGGAAACATACACGGCTGCATGTATGTACATACACATGTCAATGACACTGGCTCGACTCGCAAGAGCATCATCTCGCTTTTGTTCGTTCAAAGCCAGTCTCCTCTCAGTTGAACCGCGCGATCAGGTGCATGCTGTTCTGCGACCTCAATCAGTACCCGGAATGGACTGTTTTCAATCAGAGACAGCTTGAGCTCTTCGCAATTGGCGAGTCGGGGTGCATGCAGAAATCAAGGACAATATAACTCGCGGCCGAGACTATACCCTTTACTGCGTATGGCTCCGAGCATGGACCAGTTGACGGTCGCTGCTCCACCAGCTCGCATTGACCGTCGAGGCACAACATCACATGGATCAATGCCGATCAAGGCTGTTCAGTGTGCTGCCATGCGGCCATGGTCGCCCTTCGAGTTCGAGACTGCGAGTCTGCTGAACAACAATGGCCGGAGAATACTTGGCCACCCGGCATTTCCAGTGATCGTCGTTACCGCCGACTGACACAGCGGATATGCTCGGGTCTCTGGGATCTCGTCGAGCTCATTTGCACATGCATGGAAGGCTTCTTGGTTCACATGTCGATAGTGACGAGCGTCATGAATGTGCGCGCGACACAGGGCTGTCCATCATGTGCGTGCGACCGAGCACGCTCTCTCAACCATGTTCGCACGCGACCGGCCTGTCAACCTGTGACTCTGCGCTTGCCACTCCAGGAAGGGACATGGATGGCGGCAGCGGTGGTACAGGGCGTTTGGCGGAGTCAATGGGTTGTGTAACGACATACGTCCAGCCTTCGTCGTCGAGACTTGCTGGAGCGCTCGACGGCAGCGACTCAATTGACCGCAAGCGTGCTCCGGGTCCGGTAGATGATGTTGGGAAGGATCAGGATTGGAGAGGAGGTGCACATGTGAGATATATATCTCGTGCAGAAGGTGTAACCGCCGGGGCAGACCCTTTAATTTTAGCTTGTGGAGGTCGCTCGGGCGCAGTCCCGTCGTGTGCTGCAGCTGAACCTCGACCACCAATCGACCCTCTTCCCTTCACTGACCCCATAACACTCGTTGCCGCTGCCGAAGCGTAGTCCTTTCTCAGTCTCTGACGACGCGCGAAGTGCTGATACTCGACATTACCCAGCTCGCGACGCAGACCCAGATTTCCCGTAGCAACGACGCCCGGCGCTTCGTTGAGACGGTCCCGGACAGGCTCCACGCAACACCACCACCACCACCATCACCGCTCCCGCGCCGCCATCAATCGCCTCACGTGCACCCAGCAAGCAGATCGCGAGCCGAGCAGAGCGTCATACCGACCCGTGTGCTGGCCACCTGCACTCACACGCGCACCATCCCGCTCCTACCCGACGCTCGTTTGCGCACCTTATACCTTAATCACCGACATCGCGATAGATCCAATCGGGATCCATGCCAAGCTTCGGCAGCAATCGCTCGCCGTCACTGAAGAAGATGGAATACGGCAATAATGGCCGCTACGGCGGCGGCAGCAAGTTCAGCATGGGACACATCGTGGGCGACCCTTTCTCGCTGGCGACCATAGGCATCGCGATAGTATGTTCACACCTTCATCGGAGCACCAACGTATATGGCTGACAGGGGCGCTAGGCTGGCTGGCTCATAGCGTTCGTGAGCTCCATCATCGCAGACATTAGCGAAGAGTACCCCAATTACTCATGGTGGGCACTGGCATACATGTTCTGTGTCATCGTCGGCATCATCGTAGCCACTGGATTTGACGCCATCTACACCTATCACGTGGCGATCGTGGGCTTTCTGGCGGCCGGCATGGTGTTCACCACCTCCTCCGTCAATTCGCTCATATACTGGTCCGATGGCTCGAAGGAGGCAGCCGCGGCCGGCTTCATCTTGCTGTCGATGGTTTCGGTACGGATTGAACACAATCTCGCATTGGCAGTTATGCTTGCTGACATGTGTGACAGATTGTTTGGATCTTCTACTATGGCTCACAGCCATCGGCGAGTCACCGCCAAACACTGGACTCCTTCGCACTCCATAAGGACCGTGCGCCCAGCCGCAACAGCCGGCATATGACCCAGACCCAGTCCTACATCCGCCCGGAGACGACTCACTCCTCCAACCAGCCGCCTCAGATGTACAACGCCAACCAATTAGCCGGCTTCGAGACCTCGTCGCCCGTCACCGGCTACCCCGGCGGTGCAGCCGGTGTCAACAAGCGCGAGAGCACCCCCGCCTTCCCGCAACCCGCCCAGTCGCAGCCCGCGCCGCCAACGCAGCACAGCCTGGCGCCCACACAGCCCACGACCGCGCAGTCCGCAATGGCCCCGTCACAGCAAGACAGCGCCATGAGCGCGCCGACGGAGTACCCGTACCGCGCGAAAGCCATCTACAGCTACGAGGCGAACCCGGACGACGCGAACGAGATCAGCTTCAGCAAGCACGAGATCCTCGAGGTCAGCGACGTCTCCGGGCGGTGGTGGCAGGCGAAGAAGGAGAATGGGGAGACGGGCATCGCGCCGTCGAACTACCTCATCCTGCTATGAGGGAAGTTACCCGAGGCGCGGCTGTTGTAGGTTGTTTAGCTGGGTTTTGCCTACCGCGATATGCTACTCATGACTCTGGGTGCGGAGACCCCTTTCATGGACATATGGCGCGGCCGATTGGTCGTGGGGGTAGGGTTTGGGTTCCGGAAATCTGCGAGTGTTGGTTTTGGCGACGGCGTTCTGTGGGTGGCTGTGGCCGGGAAGGGGGCTGCGACGATACCAGATGTCTTTGGGTCTTTGTTCTTTTTGTACGTTGAGCGGACAAAAACCTGTTTAGTGTAATGGGTTCCCGCATCGCGATGATATGCAAGAGCCCCGGGGTCACAGGCTAGAGTGCTTCATGGTCACCACGCTTGGCGCATACACGCTTGATACATCCATGAACCTCCGCCTGGTACCTGTGCCAAGACATGCTCCCACAACACTGTTGAAGCTCGCCACGTTCCCCTATGTTCCTCCGCTCCGCCTGCGTAAGTCTAGAGGACACCACAATCTGACGCCACATGCGGTCCTAAGGTATAATCCAAAAGGTCGACTGGCGGGCCAGCTTCACTTTTGCATTTGGAGCCGCGTTCCTGCCGTATTTGGACGACTGAGCGAGCACCTTGCCAGTTGATCAATCACGCGCCAAAATGGCAAAACGAATCAGCTGGTTAGCCTTCTCGTTGCGTCCTCCGGGAATTGAACCCGAACCTGCTGCTTGGAAGGCAGCAATCCTAACCATTAGACCAAGAACGCGTTTTTTCTGTGCAGCAGGTCTACCCACTAAGGCATTCGACTATTGTCAATATAATGCTTGAAACCTTGCCCGATGCGCCTGAGAGTTGAACAAGGGCTTCCCATATTCACCTATGCACTCGTGTACTGCACAATTCAAGTTGGGACGCATAGCTGTTTATGTGTTATTGTGAGCACGCTGATGAATGGCCAGTGGGTGATTTAAGGTGGCCTATCTTGCAACCCTACATACACGCTGATGCTCAAGTATCAACGATCTAGTGCGCCAGAATCTCCATGTTGTGGGTGCCAGCCCGCGGTGCGCCGTTGTTAGGCTGGATGTTATCCTTCACACCCGACGGCGGCGTCATGCCGTTGGCATACTTCTTGCTCTCGTCCTTGGCAAAGCCGTTGTGCGTGCCGTTGAACGACAAGTTGGCAATGCCATCATAGCCCTTGACACCGGTCGCCTTCTCGAGACGGGTGGCGAGATCCTGGGACACCTCACGGAAGATCGCAATCTGGCGCTTGATGATCTCCTCCTTGGTGCACGTCGCCATGTGGCCGGAAACGTTGTTGATGAAGCGCTCCTTGGCACCATCATCGAACACCTTCTCCCACAGGATGCGCGGCGCGTTGAAGTCCTCCTCGCGGATCTCGGACAGGAACGTGACAGCGCCCTGGGTGAAGTGCGAGTGGATCTTGTCGAGGTCGGTGCTGCGCTGGCGGAACTGGATCGGCTGGATGGAGCTGAGGAACGGCGGGCGGGAGCCTTGGTTGTAGAACGCCATCTGGCCGTCGCGCTGGAAGTTCGCCATTTTGTACGGCACGCGAGGTGCGTTGACGGGCAGCTGCTGGTAGTTGACACCGATGCGGTGGCGGTGGGTGTCGGGGTAAGAGAAGAGGCGGGACTGCAGCACCGGGTCGGCGGAGGGCTCGATGCCCGGCACCAAGTGAGCCGGGTTGAAGGCGATCTGCTCGATCTCGGCGAAGTAGTTCTTGACGTTCTCGTTGAGGAAGAACTCGCCGACCTTGCGGAGCGGGAAGCGCTTTTGCGGCCAGATATGGGTGAGGTCGAAGACGTTGATCTTGTCTTGCTCCCACAGGTCCTCAGCCTCCTTGGGCGTCATTGTCTGCCAGCACACATCCCAGCCGGGGAAGTCACCCTTCTCAATCGCGTTGTAGAGATCCTTTTGAGAGTAGTCGGGAGAGTAGTTTGCAGAGTCGGCCTGGGTGATGAAGTCCGTTCCTTGCTTGCTCTTCATGTGCATCTGTGCGTACACCCAGTCGCCGTTCTTGTTGACGAGCTTCAAGGTGTGGCCGGCATAGCCGTGCATTTTGCGCCACCCATCTAGAAACCGGTCAGTGGATGGTCTGGTAGAGAATACTGATGTTGTAGCAACATACCTGGGATACCACGGTCGCCCATCAGGATCATGACCTGGTGAACAGACTCCGGGTTCTGCGAGAGATAGTCCCAGAACCATGTCGAGTCGTCGGCGTGCGTCAAGTGTGTCGACGGGTCACGCTTCTGTGTGTGGATGAAGTGCGGGAACTTCGCCGGGTCGCGCAGGAAGAACACGGGCGTGTTGTTCGCGACCATGTCCCAGTTGCCCTCCTCGGTGCGGAACTTGACGGAGAAGCCGCGCGGGTCACGAGCGCAGTCATGGGACCCGGACTCGCCACCCACCGTCGAAAAGCGGACCGTGATCGGGCACTTCTTGCCAGCCTGGAAGAGATCCGCCTGGGAGAGATCGTCCATGGGGTCGGTGGTCTGGTAGTATCCATGAGCCCCACCACCCTTGGCGTGGACGACACGCTCGGGAATTCGCTCGCGATCGAAGTGAGAGATCAGGTCGACGAGGTGGAAGTCTTGCAAGAGCAGAGGCCCGTTCTCGCCGACACGCTGTGCCTCGTACGGGTGAGGGTATGGAGCACCATTGCTGGTCGTGTACACGGTGTCCTCTGACGAGGCAGCGCGATCCTCGTTGTAGTCGCGAGTGTATGAGCCGGTATGCTGGCTGTCCGCCGCGTTAGATGTTGCTGAGGGTGCCATGTTGGAGAGGACTTGGAGGGTTTGTCGGATCATGTGGGTGATACGAGGAATGAACAGTTACGGGAATGGAGACGCCTGGGTTTATGTATGGCTGGGTATAGGAAATACGAAACTCCCTTGACCGCTGCCGTGAGGGTGGCGACTGAGGTGAGGTCATTTAGATAAATCAGCTTGCCTCTGATTGGCCGACATGATCGCGACATCGACACGCTCTGCCGAGAACGGCTGTCCACCACGATTTGCGCCAACAATGTGCTGAACAGCCTCACGTCTGCTTCATTTCGTCTATCACGACAATTCTACTGCCTTCATCGAGTCGGCAACGAAGCAATCGATGCCCTACTCGTTGTACAGTGGGAATCATCTCGACGAATCGCCACCATGTGACGTTGCCAAAATGCCGAAGAGACGAGGCCCGAACAGGAAAGGTCGGCCCGAGCTTCTTCACTCGTCCTGGACAACATGCATCACGCTATGGACATATTACTGCATGTTGCAGCTAGGTGGGTTTCTTTCATACGTTGCCCGAGAGACGACGTTGAGATTCGATAGGCTCGGCTGCAGGCGGCTGGAGCCTCGAGGTGGTGCAGTTCGTACGCCCTTCGAAGTCTGTAGCTAGAATGCATAGCAAGAACCGACATGCCGCATTGCAGCGACATTCTAATTCATCGTGCAAGGCATCGGCGAGTGGCATCCAAGGGAGATTCCCGGGTTTGTTGGAAACCCACAGCGAGACAAGCACAAGATTGTACGTCTTGATGTATGGACATTGCCTGGGACTAGAATTTACCGGATCAGTTTTCCATGCAGCGCAGCCTACCCTTGGCTCTCACAAGGCGCATGCCTTATAAGGGAAGCTTTGTAAAGGGCTTCGCTGGGATTTGGTCACTTGTACCTTCTGCTACGCTCTTCGTTCGTTATTGTTGAGTGAAGCAATGCACGCCTCGGGTGACTGACGTGCAGCGACGCAGCCCACCACATACAGAGAGCATTCTGCAGGCAGGCTGCTCGTCCAAGGATCCCGTGTTTGTGCTCCCGCCGCGACCGCACTATGGTTGCAGCAGATCTCGACTAGCATGGAACCATACCACCATCAACCGGAATGATCTTGCTGGTAACGTATGGCGTGTTCACCAACCCTAAGAGTGTCAGGCACGAGGGTCAGCGGATGTCTCGGATGGCACTGTCGGCTGCCCTCGTTTGCTCACGTACACATTACCGTATCGGCGATCTCCTCTGGCTTTCCAGTCCTTCCGACTGGCACTCCTACCACGCGTTAGCTTGGCTTCGCTTTCTGCATCAGCAAAACCTCAACGTTACTCGCTTTCAGCCATGGCTTTCGCCTTCTCGCCATCCGCCGCACCCATCATAGCCGTACCGGTGATCAGCGCAGGCGCGACCGCATTCACTGTCACGCCTTTCCGCGCCACTTTCGCGGCAAGCCAATGCACGAACCCATGCATCGCGCTCTTCGAGCTTGCATAATGCGGACCCACGGAACCTCCCGTCAAGGCCGCGACACTGCTATCGAAGATGATGCGGCCCCAACCCTGGGCCTCCATCTCCGGCAGACACAGCTGCGTGAGTAGGATCGCAGATCCCGTGTTCACACGCCATGTCGACTCGAAGACGTCGATCGGGACGTCCGCAAGCGACTTGACGCCCTGGTAGCCAAGGGTGGAACCGGCATTGTTGAACAGGACGTCGACCTTGTTGAAGGCATCGGTGACATCCTCGTGCAGTCTGCGGACCGAATCGTAGTTGCCCATATCCGCCTGGAAGAAGTCGACACGGATGTCGACCGGCGTAGAGCCGCTCTCGTCCGGCACGGGCTTGGGAGAGATGCCAGAGATCTGTGTGAGGAGAGCATCGCGAGTTTCTTGCGAGGCACTGTGGTAGTGGAGTGCCAAATGGTATCTGCCTGTTCTTGCGAATGCGAGAGCAGTAGCGGCGCCGATGCCGCCCGTCGCGCCTGTGATGAGAGCGACTCGCCGTTCAGAAGACATAGTGCCGTGTGTGTGAAGCACCAAGTGTCCGAACTGTGCCTTGCGGACAAGATCAATTGAGGCTGGAGACCTACGCAAGCAAGAGCCTGACGTCATGGCGCTTTCAAGCTTCGTGTATGTTTCCAGGTTGTGTATGCTATGGTTGAGGTGTCCTATGTACAGTATGTAGGTCATTAGCAAGACACGGAACCAGACCACACACCATTGCACCTGCCCAAAGTGCCAGATCAGCCATGCCTCTCATAGTACCCTTTCCGTATGCTGCAATAGTCCAACGCCATTGCACGCTTTTGGGTATATCGTTCATCTGTACGCATCATCCGTGATCACGTCGCGTATCTTTCGTTGATTCACAAGCATGGCTATGCTGTTCGCTCGGCCCCATCTAGCGAGCGTGAAGGACGGTCCAGCTCACGCAGCAGCATTGTACCGCGTATCGGCACCACTGGCCTTTGCAGTGCCATTCGTCGCCGCACTCGCATCATGGGGCTGCAGCGCAATCCCGTCCGCCCTCGCCTGCGACGTCAGCACCTTCAGCTCCTGCAGCATCCGGCTCCTCACCGTCTCCAACAACTCGTCCACGTCCTCTTTCGTCTTGCCCTTTGTTTGCACCGGCTCCAAGATCGTGATGGGTATGGTGCCTTGCCTGAAGACTTTCCGCTTGACATTGAGCACGTTGCTGTAGTTCGCGACCACCACAGGTATAATCGGGACCTGCGCCTGGACTGCCAAGTGGAAAGCGCCTTTCTTATATGGCAGTAGGTCCGGGTGGTCGTAGTAGGACCGCGTGCCCTCGGGGAAGATGTACACGCTTTGCTTGATGCTGTGCATGTGCTCGGCCGCTTTGGCGAAAGCTGCGACGGCTTGTTCGCGGGAGGTGCGTTCGATGAAGACGGTCTTGCTTAATGCCACTGCGAGCGTAACCATGAGCATCTTACCATCCTATTCCGACGAGCTTCTCGTGCACCGGAGCTGCACTTACTGAACCAGCCCAGGAACGGTATATACTTCAGGCTCTTCTTCGCCGTGACACTGCAATACCGCGGGAACACATGCCCCAGCACCAGCACGTCCAGCTCTGTCTGGTGATTTCCCACCAACACCGCCGGCCGTGTGGTGCCCAACCAGTCCTTCTCGTCATGCACCTCGAACCAGACCCCTGTGAAGAACCACATCGACCACTTGAAGGCTCGCGCGGTGGTCCACTGTCCCAGTCCTCCATAGCCGGCAAGGTTGATGATGGCGGAGACGACGGTACCGTAGATGGCGCAGAGGCCAAGGGCGGAGAAGGAGGCTATGGCGCGGCCGTAGTACTCAAGGACATGGTTCTTGGTGATGCGGGCGGAGAGGAGGAGGAGCTGGATGACGGCGAAATCGGCGACGACGAGGATTAGGAGGGACAAGAGAAAGAGGTTCATGATGTTATCGTTCTCGCGAATGCATGAGCACCGAGCTGTATCGGCGCATCGATCGCGGGCGGAGTGTTGTGCTTGTTGAGCGGACCGTCTTCAATTTCGCTCGTGATCAGGGAAGTGGGGCAATGATCATCATCACATGCAAAATCCTTACACCCAGACCAGTAAATTGGATGTATCTTCACATGCAGATCTCAACTACATCTACGGCACAGACCAACTGCTGCCAAGTGTCAAGATAGTCAACTTTGGCCATTCTAGATAAGCAGGGCGCCTGTCCCAACCGACCGCTTGGCTAGCACAGCAACAACGCGCTCTGCTTCGTGGCCGCCGACGTGGAGGAAGCCTTATTCGCAATCCCAGCAGGCTTGTCAGCCCGGCAGAGCCATCCAGCTCCACTGTCTACGTTCATCTGCTGCCTTCTAAGGCCAAGACTGGCCACATACGTCGGGAAGCGAGCCTGCAAGCGCGTGTATTGGAGGCCCTGCGGTCCAGAAAGACTGCCGCCCACTACGCCGACGCTTGTACGGACATTGGCCCCGAGTGATCGTTGTCAATGGCTAGAATGGCACTCGGTAGAGCGGGCGTAGGTAGTCACAACCATGGCGTCCGCCGCTCAGACCATGATCACCGAGGCGGCCGGCTTAAGGCGATGAGTACAGTGATCTGGCGGTAGCAACAGAGCGATGGCAGGTTGGCCCCCAATCTGCTAACTTGGATCATGAGTAGGCGGCATGAACACGAAGAGCCTTGCGCGACATCCGGCGGCGAGTCGATGGATGATGGCGGCAACAAGCCTTGTATACTATGGGGAGCCGTCGGCGACTGCTCACTCGTACCAACATCGGAGGATGGGGCAAATGCAACTACTTCGCGTGGTAGCCGACGTCTGGAATGTGCTTGTATGGTCAGCGTTAAGCTCAATGATATGGTTTTCCATTGCTCATTATACACAACCAGGATGGACTATACCCGCCTTGCCGTATTCGAGTCTCGTGATGTGATGCATCCCAGGTGTCTCAAAGGCGAGTTCTACAATGATTGCCCCTGTCGTCTTTTAGTTTGTCAAAAGGCTCCCACGCGGCTGCGACAGCTTTGATTGCCAGCATGCTTTTCTCGGGGCAGTCAAGATGCCTCCCTCAAATCGTTCCACAAGCGGTGAGTCTTAGTGTCGTCACTACCATTGACATGCAGCTCGTGATCTGAATATGCCGCGTCGTATTGCATCCCCAACGTCGACTGTGCGACGCTCCCGAGTCGTCTTGCACACGACTCATGGAACACTTTCGCGGAGACCAGTCCGCTGGCCAGTGTACAGGGGGCGCACATCAGTGTCATGCTATCCCTCGTGTACGGCCACACTGAAGTCTCACTAAGGCCAGATTGATGGATGCCTTCTTGCCAAGTATGATCACCAGCAGTGTGTGTGGGACTTTATGAGATGCGGTGATCACTCGTTGCCTTGTGATGCGGCCCACGCCGAGCCGCGTGTATCAGAGATCACAACTGTGGAACGACTATCGCTGTGATCAAGTCGCACTCGCCGCCTCGGACCACCATCCCAGAGTCCGGCAGTCGATCAGGCGGTCAGATGACCATCGCGATTGTGGCACGAGGCATTTGTGGTCTTCTCTCCGGCGTGCTATCGCCTCGATGCGCCATGGGTATCTTGTGGCGATTGCGCCCATCCTGGGAGCCTTCATAAATCGAACATCCAACTCGCTTGCTGATTGGCTGGAGAAGGCGGTAGACAGCACTATTGGCTGTGCTCGGTGGACTGACACCCCTCGACCGACAAGGTCTTGCTTGCAGCGGCACCGACGGAGCGACTCTGCAGCACGCTGCCAACTGCATCCAGGCGCGGTCGCGTCCCGAACGAGGAACACGGCGGAGGCCAGAAGTGCTGACTACCGAACCATGCGACGACCCGCCGGCGAAAAGCGGGGTGGCAGGGCCGTGGTGCACAGCCTTGCGACACGCCGGGATACACCATACGCCGTGTCTGCAATCTCGCGAGCCCAGGCGTGCCGCTGTTCGAGTCGCGCTGGTCACCAGGCCCAGCAGCGGACGAGGTTGGTACATTTAGAAGTGGGAGAGGCGAGGCGAGGAGAGGGTTTGGCGGCGGAGGAGGGGCGAAACTCTATCACGGCCCCGAGAGGGGAGGGGATGCGTCCGTGGATCCCGACAGGCCAGCTGGCGAGACCGACACTCGCCAGGAAGCGCGTGCCCAGCGAGGTGCGCCGTTTTATTACTGCTGCAGGTCTACGAGGATCGGCTGTTGGGTGGTGACAGGTGATGAAGGCGGGCGAGGTTGGCTGACTACCGCGCCCAGCTGTCGATCCTGCCGTGCCTCACATGCTGAACCTGTCAGCGTCCTGACCGAAGCTCAATTGGTCGGCAGCGCTGCCGCGACGCCCTCAGCTCCGCAACCGTGCCATGGGACGGGGCTGTCGTGCGAAGTCTCTTTCCTTCTCCCACCCATCGTCAACAATCAAGATAGACGTTGTCCTGTGCGCCCCACGGATCCTCTCTGCGGCGCACAAGCCATCACCTTATCTGCTCCGATTGGTCAAAGCTCCCCAAGCCGACGCGAAGTCAAGCCTCCAGGTTCCCAGACTCCAGTCGTCTGGTTCTTCCACGCCGCTCCCGTCCACACGCATGAGACGCGCGACCTGCGCCGGCCCTTCTCGCGACCACCTCCACCACCTTTCCCAAGCCGATTGGCACCCTCGACCCGCCCCGTTCACAGATCCCCCATCGCGCATACCTCCGCTGCGTACCACCACACTTTGACAGCGCATGACATTCGCTCCGGCATAACATTCGCGGGTGCAATCCGGTGCGCAAGCCGGCGCAGTACACCGTCATCATTCGCCTTGCGCAACGACCATTGTCGCATTGTGCACGCCTCGCGTTCTTGCGCCTGTACGATTATCTGGCTACATGATTGGAGCCCGTCAGACTGCGCCAGATCAGGCGCATATGATCGCGACGGGTCACTCGAATTGCGCTGG
The DNA here is from genome assembly GCA_033119285.1 of Teratosphaeriaceae sp. CCFEE 6253. Taxonomy (NCBI): domain Eukaryota; kingdom Fungi; phylum Ascomycota; class Dothideomycetes; order Mycosphaerellales; family Teratosphaeriaceae; species Teratosphaeriaceae sp. CCFEE 6253. The sequence goes on along the minus strand of JAWDJV010000174.1, from coordinate 10,822 downwards.
TGCTCCCGACCGCAAGTGGACGACCTTCCTGTGGCGCACAACTTAGCTGGCCATTGCTCTCTACTCTCGCGCACTAGGACTATCGGGCGTCGCGACCGGATCCAGCGTAATACAACCTCCAGAGCCTGAGACTCGAAGTCTGAAGATGATGGGTGATCCGAGCCCGTCCATGGGCGGACGCGCCTTCCCTTCTCATTCGTTCCCGCGTCATGCCTATCATAGCGTGGGCTTTCCTGCGCCAAATGGAAATCCGAGATCGAACTCGTACGGCATGGGTGACCACGCATACCAATCAGGCACTGAACAGCATCACTATGCTCGCACTTGCGGTGGGCCAGTGCCGACCTTGTCCACCAGCACCTCTGATCCAGCAGCCCTTCAAGAGAACGGCCCCGCGACGATTATCATCCGGAGACTTCCGCGCGGCATCAGCAGCGAGGCCCTCGGCAGCATGCTCATTTTCGCTGGCGATTTGATCGGTACCGACTTTATCCGGTCGCCCTATGCAGAGGACGGCGCATTCGCAACCGCGATCGCGCGGTTTCGGAGTGAGGCCGGCGCGTTCGAAGCGCAGCAGAAACTCCACGGAAAGCCGAACACAAACAAGGAGGCGAATATGGTTGTGGAGATGCAGAGCAGCGGCATGGGCAGGCTGTTTGAGCGGCGCAACACCATCGACGCTGTGGCCACCCGTGCGCAGACCAGTTCAGCGTCTTCCGGCGGCTCAAGCAGCGGGCCGCCCTCCGGCCGCTCACGGTTCGGCAGCACGTTTCAGTCCAGCGACATGGCGTCGCCGCCGCTGCCGACCCCAGGATCTGTGAGCAGCGCCGACTTCCCGATGCCCGAGACCAGTGCGCACTTCCAGAATCTGTTCTCGCCGCAATCGCCGCTCACGAATGGTGTGCATGCACACCGCACGTCCGGCAAGTCTACGATTAACGATGATTCAGCAGACGACGAGACTGGCGAGCTGCTGAAGGATCCGGTCGCCTACGCGATGAACGGCCAACAGTCCTTTGCACGCCGCTCAAACAATCCACAGTCGCTGTCCTCGCGCTTCGGCAGTCTGTCGTTGAGCACGGGTAACGGCAGCCCCAACGGCTTGGGATCGCCGCAAACTGCCGGGATGGTCTCGCCTCGCAACATGAGCACCATGCAGTCACCCACGAATGCCATGTCGCCAACGACCTTCCGGGAAGTCTCAAATGGCGGAATGTCCAGCAGCAATCCTCGGCCGCAGTATCCGCCCGTCAATCCTGCGGACTCGAATCCACCCTGCAACACCCTCTACGTCGGCAACCTCCCTATCGACACGGCCGAGGGCGAGCTGAAGGCCATCTTCTCGCAGCAGCGCGGCTACAGGCGCCTCTGCTTCCGCACGAAGCAAAACGGACCCATGTGCTTCGTCGAGTTCGAGGACATCGGTTTCGCCACCCGCGCGCTTCACGAGCTGTACGGCCATCCCCTCCACAACAGCGTGAAAGGTGGAATCCGGCTCAGCTTCTCGAAGAACCCGCTCGGCGTGCGCGCCAGCATGACCGGCGGGATGCTCGCCCGGCCCACACAGAGCATGCCCCCGGGCCTCAACGCCTTGATGGCGGCCGGGCAGAACTTCAGCTCGGTGTCTGGTCCGCCGCCGGGTTTGGGCATGCCGCCGGGACTCATGGCCGGCAGCGGCTACGGCTCTCCGCCTCCCCCAGCCTCGGACGGCATGTTCTCCAACCCCTTCGGCATGCACATGCCGCCGAGCTTCATGGACCAGTTCCCGCGCGCCACCATGTCCGGCGGCGTGCCGGCCCAGCTGGGCGACGCGACGTTCACGCGCGAAGCGCGGAACGGCGGCTACTCGGACTACGTCCTGGGCCGCTGACCCTCCACCCCGCATACCCCGCTGGCACCAGTGCGACTGGCGCATCACCTACACAACTGCGTCAATGATCTAACGCATCCACAGCCCGGAATGTCCACTTTTCTTCACTGCGAACACGGAGGCTCCCTGTTTTCTCTGGCTTTTTCATTGCGAGATTCCCCCTTTTGCGACACTTACACATCGATGGCACGAATACTAGACTTGGGACGGACGGCGTTGCGGGTATCATTCTTTTCATTTTTGGAGGCATGGGACGCAACAAGGGGGCTCCTCGCGGAGTCTCGCATCGTGACAATGGCAGCAGAGGCGTAACACTTGCTCGCGGGACCGGTCATTACTAGCATGGGCCAATGGGCTACAAATGCAGCACGTTTCGCATGTCGGAGGGCGCTCGCAAGGGGCAGTGTACGGAGCGGACTGGCAACGGAAATTGGGAACGTGTAAGGGCTATGGCAACGGGTATTGGGATTCCATGGGTATGGCGGCGCTAGCTGTGTGTGTCGTGTGTGTGTGTGCGTGTGTGTGTAACGGCCGGAGTCAGCCTTTCACTTTCGGGGCATTAGGGTGCGTGGCAATGGGCTGGGGGCAGTAGATGGATATGCGCATAGCAATGGAAGCGAGAAAGTTTGTTCCCTTCTAGATGCGCGGCGTTGGGTGACTTCCGTGCGCGGAAGGGAAGCCCAGTGGTATTTCGGAGCCAGGCCTGCGAGCCTCCTGCATTGCTGAAGGGGCTGCACGTTGACGATGTTGGATCTTTCATGCCAGTACGCTGACCGGGTCGATCGTGAGAAGCTCGATTCACAACTGCCGTGCGATGCTCCACACGCATCATCGTCTCGTGACGCGTGCTCTGTCGTGCGCGCTCCAGTCTCATGGCTCTGCAGACTTGAGGGCGAATCTGGCAGGAGCGAAGGACGCCATCACCTTTCGCGCCGAGCGCTGTCCGAGACCAGCTCACTGCGGTAGACAGAGATCTGCGGGCAGTGCACAGGCGTGGGATGCGGTTCGTGTGTTCACATGCTAAAGGAACATGGCTTCGACGCCGTGTCTCCGAGGGATCCCGAAACTCCCCTTCGGAGAGAAAGCCGGCCGGTGAGGGACTGCACCGCGGCTCAGATCCACCCGCGATCGTCGTGCGCGCGCCGCATGCTCACCGCCAGAGCCCATACGGCCCACTCGTGAACTTCCACAGCTTCACCGTCCCGTCCTCGCTGCCGGTGGCGTACAGCCTCCCGTCCGGACTGAAGCACGTCGTCCAGATCGGTCCATGATGACCCCGGCCAGTCTCGACCTCCCTCTCCGTGTCGAAATCCCACACGCGCACCCATGTGTCACTCGGGCTGCCCGTGACGAACCTCCGGGCCTCGCCGTTGAACGCCACGGACGCCACGTCGCGCGCCAGCTTGACGTGCTTGATCAGCTGGCCCGGCCGCGCGCCGTCGAAGAGGTAGACGTTCTTCCCCGCCGCCACGGACAGGGTGCCGTGCTGCGAGCCGCCCAGGCCCTGGTTGAGCTCGCAGGAGGAGGGCAGGCTCTCGACGGCGTGCGACGCGATGCAGGTGCGGGACCGGAGATCCCACCACCGGATCTGCTTGTCGTCGGCCGCGGTCGTCAGCACGTTTGGATCGCGCGACCACACAATGCTCTTGATGGCGCCTTGGTGCTCGCCGTCGCCGATCTCGTAAGAAGGCACCACCGCATTGTCCAGCCCATTCGTGCCATTGGTACCCTCCTCTCGGCCGTTGACTGCCCGCGAAAGATCGAAGACTCTCAGCTTCTTCTCCATACCTCCCGCGGCCAGGACCTGCGGTCGTGCCTGCGGAGGGAAGGCCACCGCCCTGACGATGTGGTTGTGCTGCAGCGTTGCCAGTGTCTCGCCAGTAAACGTGTCCCACACCTTCGCACTGAAATCCGCCGAGCCCGTCGCCGCAAGAGTAGCGTCGTCAGACAGCCGCGCGCTCCATACGGCGCCTTTGTGGCCGATGAAGGTGCCGATCCAATCGCCGGTGAGGCCATCGCGGAGCATGGGGTTGTTGTCCTTGCAGGCCGAGATCATGTAGTATTGCGAGGCGCCCGAACTGGCGGAGTTGGCGAGGAGGGAAGAGAAGGAGACGTGGGTGATGGGGCGAGAGTGGCCATGGCATGTGAGAGGAACGATTTTGGTGGTCTCTGCGGATTCTTGTCAGCGGTGGGCAGGCGGGGGATATGGACCTAATACTCACCGGAGGCCACAGATGTCTCGTCCTGGCGAGTGAAGGCAAAGTCTGCCATGCTGGCGGATGTGAGACCGGGATAGTCGATCAAGGGAGTGTGGTATTTGCTATGGTCGTTGAACTGTCGTGGAGTCGTTATTCATCAATCGTGCGTCTATCCTTGCGTTCGCAGTTCCCGTCTCTCCATGAATGCTGCCAGATCAATCGCTCCTGTCAAGCATCGCGCTCCAAGACTACAGAAGCAGTCGAACGGAGTCGTGCGTGAAATGCACCGATTTGTGTTTGGTCGAAGAGTGTAGCTGGCATGTGATTGGCGATCGCAACAGCCGCATCCCGGCCAACTAGGCTCATCGTCATTTGTTGTACTTACAACCACGCCGTAAACACCTCCGACGCACGACTACCGGACACACTGGACTACTGGACTGCGAGGCGCGACCGATACGACAGCACGACACGATCTGGAGACGGAACCGGATATGGAGGTGCGAACAGCATAGCATCGCATCGACCGTAGAGTAGGAGACTTCACTGCGCAACGACCGCAACCGCTCAAAGTACAATCCATCACGACCAAGCCCACGCGACGCGACCACAGCCGATATGCGACGATAGAAGCGCGCGTCCATCGCGTCCACGATCATGACCTCCTCGCCCATGCGCCCCGGCGCGTCTCTCGAGCAGGAGCTAGACTATTACAAGAAGCAGTACGAGCAGCTCGAGACCGACCTCGCCGACTTCCAGGCCTCGAGCAAGGAGCTCGAGGAGCAACTGGAGCGCGACATCGAGGCCGCCGAGAAGAACGAGCGCAAGCTAAAAGCGCAAGTCGAGAAACTAGGCTTCGAGGTTGAGGAGTGGAAGACGAAGCATAAGCAAGCAAAGGCCGAGGCGAACAGCGCGCAGAATGCGCTGCAGAAGGAGATCACGACGCTGCGGGAGTCGAGTCGCTCGCTGCACTTGAAGCTGAGGGATGTTGAAGTCGTGAACGACGACTATGAGAGGCAGGCGCGGAACACGGAGTCCAGTCTCGAGGATCTGGAGAGCAAGTACAACGTCGCAATCGAACGCGGCGTAATGCAAGAGGAGGAGATCAAGGTGGGTGAGCAGGAGCGCGAGGCGCTGCGGATAGAGACCCAGCGACTGCGGGACGAGCTCGGGGACTTGAAGGTGGAGAGTGACATCACATTGGAGAAGCTACGGCTGGCGGATGGGACGATCGAGCGACTGAGGATCAGGAAGCCGAGTCCGCTCGCGGTGGAGAGTCTGCGTGCCAGGAGTCCTTTCAGTGAGGCCAGTGGTATCACGCCCAGCTCACCCACCGCTTCAACGCCACCACCCAAGTCTGATAGCCTATCGGACGCGCCTACGCCTCCGTCGCCACCGCTGTCGGATGCGCCTGCGCAGGCGATGGTGGATGCGAAGGTGCCAATGCCGGACAGGAAAAGATCACTGCTTCCAGACTCTGCAGCGACGCCGCGGCCGTCACTACATGGTCCGCGGGCGGTGCCGAGACATGCGCGTGGACCATCGATGGCGTCAAGTAATGGCACCTCAGCCTCTGATGCAAGGGCAATGAGGCCGCCGCCTCCGAAGCCAGGGAAGAGGGCAAGCAATATCACTGGGGAGAGCTTGCCTCGATCCGATTCATTGTACCAGATCAAGGCGCTACGAGGCCGTATGCAAAAGATTGAAGAGCGCGTGCAGTCCGCACGTTCGAAACTTCCGGCACCTGGAACACGCACGCCGACCGGATCGCCACGGCCGGCCGGCGAGCTTCTCCCAGCCTCGATCACAATGCGCAGGAGTATGAAGCGACCCAGCGGCAGCGCGGCCTCATCCCTCCTCAATGATGTGATACTCACAGCCGACAACATTGACAGCAGCAGAACAACGGATACAGTAGACAAACCCGCGCGTAGAGAAAGCCACATCAAGCGCCTGAGCTACGGCATCCCGCGCCCATTCTCGGGTGCAGCTGCCGAGCGGCCACCGTCAGCTTTAGGCGATCGCCCTCCATCCGCTGCGAGCGGACCCAGTAGCCGCGCGAGCTTGGCGGGCGCTGGTGCGCCTGCGCGACCAGAAAGCAGGGCAGGCGCACGGACACCGGCCTACGCGGGTACCAACGCCTCGCGATCTCCCGACAAGGGATTCACTGGTACCCTTTCACGATCTAGCATCGGTGGTACGGGATCGACCGGACGACCGCGATCAAGTATGGGCGGTCAGTACGCCACGGTGCAAGGCACGCCGCGCAGCCACCGTCCTTCGGCCAGCGTGTCGGAGTCGCGGCGAAAAGCCGGGGGCGAGAGCGAGGACTCGACGTTCGCGGGCAACCCATTCGCAACGCCGAGTCGACGGACGACTATGGAGAGGAGCTCTGGGCTGCCTGCGTTTGGCTCGGCGGCTAAGAGGCAGGGTACGGGTCTGCAGTTGGCCGGCAGAACACTGCGGAGGACGAGCGTGGGGCTTGGTGCTGGGGATGGAGGTGGAGAGATGAGACCACCGCCGAGCAGAAGGAAGATGAGCGATGTCGGGGAGACGTATTGACGAGCGACGGAGTCACGTATCGATGGCTCGCAGCCAGACATGCTCGACCAGCATGTATAGCGATGCAGGTACGAGAGTCTCGGCAAGCATGTTTACTCCGGTCGGATTCGCGACTTCATGTTGGCGGAGAACATTTGATCAAGCTGTGATCTACCGGGTCTGAAGCTGGGTTCCGTCGGCTGCTAGGGCAGGATGCTGGTTGGCCACTCATACATACGAGCATATGCAGAATCAGGGCTGATAGACTCTCGGACCTACCTCCTATGTCTCGCTCCGCCAACGAACCGATGCACCTACGGCGGGGACTTGCCACACACGCAGTCTCGATGACCGTCGGTTCGCTCACAATCTAGCAGACACTTCTCGGGTCTCAAATGAGATTCACCGTATATGACCACTACAGAGGACTTTGCCACGGCTATCAGAATGTCTCAACGTCACTATTTTTCTCGGTGGCGCCATATCGAAGCTCGCGTGAGGTCTTGGCTCTCCCGAGCCCGGATTGCCCCCCGTTGTCTGCAAGGAAAAGGGTAATCGATGGTCTGGCTCCTTGATGATGAGACGTGCAGCGTGCGAAAGGGGGCCCGGTATCAGTGGAGAGCCGCCAGGTCCAGCAATCGCACGTCGTGGTAGATCTGTCCATTGCATCGTGGTGCGACTAGTGGGGAAAGGCTTGTTGCTTACTTTAGAATCTTCCTGTGCGTGCCGAAGCGCCGGACCCATGCGCCAATCTTGGGGTGGGTCAGCCCTGACGAGATCCTTCCCGAGCGGCACGCCGAAGCTGATGATGTGCTAATGGAGCCGTGGTATGATTGATGAGAGGAATGAAGATGGCAAGGTGGTCGGGGTGCGACTGATAGCTCTTTCGTGGTTGCCGTGGTTGAGCGGCTGGCAATGTACCTGGCAGGTATCGCTGAGCCTACTGCAAGATGATGCGCTCAACGACGCACGCTCTCCGCGAGCGAGAACCGCCAGCGGCAGGGCCCGGCTGCACTCCGCAGACTTGGAGCTCCTCAACCTCGAATTGTACATGTTCACCGGCAGGAGGCTGTTCACGGTCAGGCGATGGGGCAACCACAGGTCGACGTTGATGGCGGAGCAATCTCAGCAGCCTTTGCGTCGCGACCTGGGCGCCCGCAAGCGCAACGGCGTGCAGGCTGACCGGATTTATCGCAGCTAGAGGCAGCTGTTCCGAAAAGGGTACATGTATTATCCCAACGGCCCGTGCATTTGTTGTGCCGGAGCTTGGGCTGTAGAAATTCGAGCGCAGTGAAAGATATATCGATCAGCCCTTCTCAGCCGTCTCACCCCGTGTACGCCCCCTCCGCCTCTCCCTCCTTCTCCCGACATCGTCATTGTGGTGCGCTTCTTCTTCACCATTGAGTCGCAACTTCTTACCATCGTCGCGACCCTAATAGATCAGCTTCCGCCCCACAAAGCTGGATCTGTCCCCTGATCATTGACTTTCTCATCCCCCCCTCATCACAGCTGTGAGAAAGCTGACGATTACGCTCCTTTCGAGTGCGCACCGTCTCACAGCAACCGCTGTCTCCTTGTCTCACCCAGCTTGAGACAGACTTGCGAAGAGATCTGCTGCGAACATGGCGGACGCAGTGGGCGGAGCGTCGAGAGCCAACGGCGTGAACGGCCACGGGAATGGCTACCCAAGCAGCTATGCCAGCAAATACAACCTGGCGGCTCACTTTATCGGAGGAAATGAGCTGTCAAACGCGGCTCCCAGCAAAGTGAAGGACTTTGTGGCTCAGCATGATGGCCACACCGTCATTACGAAGGTGAGCACAGGATCATCCGAGACTCGGCGGGCCTCTGGGCCACAAAACGAGCGCAGCACTGACTGGTCTGACAGGTGCTGATTGCCAATAACGGTATTGCGGCGGTGAAGGAGATCAGATCTGTACGAAAATGGGCGTACGAGACGTTCGGCGACGAGCGGGCCATCGAGTTCGTGGTGATGGCCACGCCGGAGGATTTGGGAGCCAATGCAGACTACATTCGCATGGCGGACCAATACGTGGAGGTGCCGGGTGGCACGAACAACAACAATTACGCCAACGTCGAGCTCATTGTGGATGTGGCTGAGCGGACGGGCGTCCACGCTGTGTGGGCCGGGTGGTGAGTTTGCCTAGTCTAGGAGACCAGCGAGGCAGGCAGCTGACAGACACAGGGGTCACGCATCCGAGAACCCCAAGCTCCCCGAGTCTCTGGCAGCATCATCAAAGAGGATCATCTTCATCGGTCCTCCGGGCTCCGCCATGCGATCGCTCGGCGACAAGATCTCCTCAACCATTGTAGCCCAGCATGCCAAGGTGCCATGTATCCCGTGGTCCGGCACTGGTGTTGACCAAGTCTTGGTTGGTGAGAATGGCATTGTCACCGTCGAGGACGAGGTGTACGCCAAGGGCTGCGTCACTTCGGTGGCAGAAGGCCTCGAGGCGGCGAAGAAGATTGGGTTCCCGATCATGGTGAAGGCCTCGGAAGGAGGCGGTGGCAAGGGCATCCGCATGGTCCAGCAAGAGGAGGACTTTGAGAAGAGGTACAAGGAGGCAGCAAGCGAGATTCCGGGCTCGCCCATCTTCATCATGAAGCTTGCAGGCCAGGCACGGCATCTTGAGGTGCAGCTTCTGGCTGATCAATACGGCCACAACATCTCCATCTTCGGGCGTGACTGCTCGGTCCAGCGAAGACATCAGAAGATCATCGAGGAGGCGCCCGTCACGATTGCGAACCAGAAGACTTTCCAGCAGATGGCGGACGCTGCTGTGTCTCTTGGCAAGCTCGTCGGATACGTCTCAGCTGGTACCGTGGAGTACCTGTACTCGCACTCGGACAACAAGTTCTACTTCCTGGAGTTGAACCCGCGTCTCCAGGTCGAGCATCCTACGACCGAGATGGTGTCTGGCATCAACATCCCAGCGGCCCAACTTATGGTTGCTATGGGTATCCCTCTGCACCGCATCCGTGACATTCGCTTGCTCTACGGCGCGGACCCGCACACCACCGGCGAAATCGACTTCGACTTCAGCAAAGAAGAGACCTCGCTCAAGCAGCGTCGGCCCCAGCCCAAGGGCCACTGCACGGCTTGCCGTATCACCTCCGAAGATCCCGGCGAGGGCTTCAAGCCATCGTCTGGTACCATGCACGAGCTCAACTTCCGATCGTCCTCGAACGTTTGGGGCTACTTCTCCGTTGGCGCTGCTTCTTCGATTCACAACTTCTCCGACTCGCAGTTCGGCCACATCTTCGCATACGGCGAGAGCCGACAAGCATCTCGCAAGCACATGGTCGTTGCGCTGAAAGAGCTGAGCATCCGTGGTGACTTCAGGACGACGGTTGAATACCTCATCAAGCTGTTGGAGACTCCCGCTTTCGAGGACAACACCATCACGACCGGATGGCTGGACGAGCTGATCAGCAAGAAGTTGACCGCTGAGCGGCCGGATCCCATCCTTGCTGTTATCAGCGGCGCTGTTACCAAGGCACATATCGCAAGCGAGCAATGCATCACTGAGTACCGCACCGGCCTCGAGAAGGGTCAGACACCCAGCAAGGATGTGCTCAAGACCGTCTTCCCGGTCGACTTCATCTACGAGGGCATGAGATACAAATTCACCGCGACGCGGTCCAGCCAGGACGGTTACACCCTGTTCATCAACGGGAGCAAGGCTCATGTCGGCATCCGGCCTCTCTCTGACGGCGGCCTGCTCATTCTGCTCGGCGGTCGCTCTCACAGCGTCTACTGGAAGGAGGAGGTTGGCGCTGTGCGCATGTCAGTCGACAGCAAGACCTGCCTGCTCGAGCAGGAGAACGATCCGACTCAGCTTCGGACGCCGTCCCCTGGTAAGCTCGTCAAGTACTCCGTTGACAACGGAGAGCATGTGAAGAAGGGTCAGGCATTCGCCGAGGTCGAGGTCATGAAGATGTACATGCCTCTACTCGCGCAGGAGGATGGTCTGGTCAACCTGATCAAGCAGCCGGGCGCTACTTTGGAAGCTGGTGATGTTCTCGGCATACTGGCGCTTGACGACCCGTCGAAGGTCAAGTCCGCACAGCCATTCTTGGGCCATCTTCCCGACTTCGGCTCGCCGTTCGTGCTTGGCAACAAGCCGCCGCAGCGATTCGCCTACCTCTTCAGCGTCCTCCAGCACATCCTGCAGGGTTACGACAACCAGTC
>JAWDJV010000173.1:0-31687 GCA_033119285.1 Teratosphaeriaceae sp. CCFEE 6253 | reverse complement strand
GGGATCTCGTTGACGAGCGTCAAGCAGCCATTGACGTGGTACAGCACCTTGACCTCCTTCGCAGACTCCCACGGCATGGGCATATTCTCCAGTAGCTTCAATACGGCATGCGGCATAAACTTCAGCGCGCCCAGGTACGAGCGCTTGTCGCTGCTGAACTTCTTCTGCGAGACGTCGCCAATGTCCTTGACAATCTTCCGTAAGTGCTCGGGCGGCATGTCGGCTTTCTGGGTCTCGACAAAGCCTCCGCGCCGCTTCTCGGCAAAGCGCTGGCGTTGTTGGCGCAACCATTTCTGCTTCTTCTCTTGCAGCTTGGCTGTTGCGGGGTCAGGGCCAGGCCTGTAGCCTGGCGGTGGCGGAGGCACCTGAGATGAGAGCCCCGGGGGTGCGCCAGGTGGAGGAGGAGGCTGCCATCCCGGCGGTGGAGGTGGTGGAATGGACGACATCTCTGATGCGTGTCTGGGGTTGTCGTGTAATTTGCGATACGGCTACGGCTCGATGCCGGCCCGTGACGGTGTCGCGATTGCCACTTTATGGATTCCTGCGCGATCCGAGAAGGCGAGAATATGCGCTGTGACCTGCGCGGTGGTGTTGATGAAGATTGCTGTGGCGATCGAAGCTCATGCAAAGTTGAAACGCGATGGACGGCATGACTCGAGCTCGCGCCTCCCGCCTCCGCAATATGGGCCTAAGGCTCCATTCTTGGCATCGATCCACCACCCACGAATTCCGGGTGTGTGCGAACTTTCGACGACAGCGACATCCCTTCGACCCCCACGACCACACGCATCGCTTAATCACCATCAAGATGCCTTCCACCAGACTCACATACGTACGCGATACATCCATCCACCGCCGATTTGGAAAAGATCGATTGGCGGCAAAAGGGAAGAGGAAGAGCTAACAGGATCATCGCAGCGCCGGAGACAACCGTACAACACCGTCTCGAACAAAGTCCGCGTGATCCGGACGCCCGGTGGCGAGCACAGATACCTCAACGTCAAGAAGAAGGGTACCGCACCGAAATGCGGTGATTGTGGCAGCAAGCTCTCGGGTGTATGTACACAACAAGCTGCGCTCGACCCGAGCGCACGAGAGAAGAGGACATTTGTTGATGTGGATTGCAATAGATCCCCGCTCTCCGCCCGCGCGAGTACGCCCAGATCTCCCGCCCGAAGAAGACCGTCTCGCGGTCCTACGGCGGCAGCCGCTGCGCCGGGTGCGTGAAGGACCGCGTCGTACGCGCCTTCCTCATCGAGGAGCAGAAGATTGTGAAGAAGGTCATGCGGGAGGCGGAGAAGAAGCAGCGGAGGTAGACGGTGCTGGGAGAGAGTGGAGTGGACGTGGATAACGGGTGGGGAGGCTGGCGCACATGAGACATTGCTGCGATCCGGGATCACTTCTATCGGCGTGAAGCCGGGAAGACGAGCATAGCGGCCTTGACATCAGGGCAGGCTGCGAACCACAATCACAGCCGGAAGATTTTGTGCACGTCACACGCTTCTCCGACCCCTCGTTGCGAACCATATACTCGACCGTCTACCATTAATGGTTTCATCACTGCACGAAAGAAAGCCTGATGCTCGATACTCCACATTGCTAACGCGGTAGCCTACTGACTTGAGCATGCTCTTGAGATCGCGGAAAGACACAGTATTCTGTGGCTGCAAGCTAATGATTGGTATAGTGCTTCGGATGATTCTTCACTGCCGTGGCAAAGTCCACGCCGTTCTGTACATCCTCCAGCAAGCCATCGTCCGCTTCCTTCAGCGTTGGCAGCAAAGCAACCACCTCCTCCATCCTTGCCCTCGGTATCACGCACATGACACCCTCGCCCTCGTCCGCGCACAGCACATCGCCCGGACGAACTTGCAACCCACCAATAGTGAGCGGGACATCCACCGCCCACGGCTTAGCCTCCATGCTCGTTCCCACGGAACTCAGCGCCTTGGACCAGACCCCGAACCGCCCATCTCTGCACAGCTCGCCGCACGCGACGACATCCCGTGCGCGGCCATCGATCACCGCTCCCAGGAGACCACGGATTTTCAGCCTTGTCGCCACGATGTCACCCAGCAGCGCTACGGTGTGTTGCGGGGGCTGTTGGAGTACGACGATGGTGCCCGGAGTGGGGCAGTCGGTCCAGTGCTGGCCTTTGGGGATATTGGACTCCCATGGCGCTTCTGTCCAGAGGGGAAAGACGGGCTGTTGGTCCTTTGACACGAAGAGGACCGTGCTGATTGGGGCTACGATGCGGCTGTTGCCTCGTGCTCGGCTTGGTATGGGCGCTGGGTGTGCCTATGTCAGCAATTGCAGGGCTTGTGTTGGGCGCTGAGCATTGGCGTACCAATGTCTTTCAAGAAGCCTGCGCCTGGAACTTGGAGTTTGAGGAGGGCATCCGACACCTGCACGACGTTGTTAGTCTGACATTGAGATGTGACGTGCGAGAGACGAACATCACAAGGCGAGTATTTCCCCCGGATCTCGTTGCAGATAGAGCGAAGATCTTGGTCCGCGGACATGGTTGGAGGCCGATACGCGGGCTCCGATAGTGCACCGAGCGCTGTCCTCCTATTAATCTTGAAGCCGATGGTGTAGGGTTGAACGTTCCAGCGATTGCAGAGTATCTAGGGGCGTCGCGTCTACGATCTGTAAAAGCGAGGCTGTCACGAAGTAGCTCGGTTGTACCTGGGACTTGTACGTAGAAGGAGAATGGGTGTTCGACCGCCCGTGGTAGATCAAGTCCTCTGCGCGGCGATGAGCTGGTCCCTTCGTCGACGCTTCTGTTCTTCCACTTGGGGGCCTCTATCCAAATGCGCGAGGAGCTGCACATGTACGTCGAACGACGTTGTGGTGGTGGACGGCACTGCTCCCACTTAGGCAGGTGGCTGCACAGACCATCCCCCACCTTCACAGCCGATATCGCAGAAGCTGCTCGACTTGTTTCCTCCGACAAAGTCATTCCTGGCGCGATGTCTTGGTCTGCAGGAACTGCCTTTGACCGGCCGACCCAACGATCCCCGACGCAGACGTCACCGGCGAGCACCACCCCGGGCGACGAGCATACCACCCGAAAGCGCAAGAGGAGCTCCATCGTGTCCGAGAGCGGGGGACTCGACGATGACACTGGCAGCTTGCGAGGCAGCCTGGGCGCCGACAGCCCCATCACGGGCAAGCAACGGCACCAGCCTGGCGTGAAGAGAGCGTGCAACGACTGTAGACAGCAGAAGGTGAGTCGTTTGGAAGCAGACTTGGGCGCAGCCGGACACTCGACCGTCTCGAGGCCTCTGAGTCATGCTAAACATATATCCAGCTCCGATGTAATGTCATTGCTGGTCCTGGCGAGCAGTACAAGGCCTGCGATCGCTGCATCAAGCACAACCTTCATTGCTCCATCGACAATGACTTCAAGCGACTCGGCAAGCGGGCGGCGCACGAGGAGATGGTCAAGGAGCTGGACATGTGCAGGGCCAAGATCGCCGAGTACGAGTCTCTAGGCGTCGCGCTCCCGAGTGAGCAGCGTACGGATGCATCATATACAGCGTCGTATGGCACATCTGCGGCGGCCTCGGCGCCGGTCGCGCAAATGGCGAGTCAACCATTCCTGGGTCCGAACGAGGCAGCTGCTTCACGGAGTCTGCTGGATCTGAGCCAAGGCTATCGCGAGCTACCGCCGACGTCCTACCCAAGCATCACGCCTGGCGCATCGCCGAAGACCATTCGCAATGTCTCCCTCTCAGACGAGCAACTAACGGAACTCTACGGCATTTACTTTACTCACTTCCAGTCGTTCCTACCAGTTCTGAACCCGGAATGGAGCTATCAATCGTACTACAGTCTTCATCCATTACTGCACTGGACGATCGTCGCGACAGCAGCGCGAAGATACGATGCGAAGCCTGGCCTGCTTGTGGAACTCCAACAGCCTTTGGAGGAGATGCTCTGGACCACATTGTCTCAGGTACCTCAGATCTACCATGTGTGCAAAGCGCTCGCCCTGTTGTGCACATGGCCTCTGCCAAACTCATCTACGTCGCAAGAGCCCACCATGATGCTCACCGGCTGCATGTTCCAGCTCGCCATGCAGTATGGCCTTCACAGACCGAGTCACGCGCAAGACTTCAGTCGCTTCCGCGTCGATCTGCGGGAAGAAGACATCGCGGACCGGCTCAACACCTGGGCGGCGGTCAATATCGTGGCGCAGATGGTGTCGACGGGGCATGGGCAGCCACCCGTCTCTAGATGGGCGTGGTACACCTATGGCCTGCATCTGGACCGCATGAAGTCGGAGCTCGGCATCCGCTGTCAGATCGAGAAGTTCGTTGATACTGTCACCCGGACTCTCTTCACCATGCAACGCGACCACATCGTCGAGGTCGACCAGGCGCAGCGGGGCCTGCAGATAGACATGTATGCGCGAGAACTTAACGAGATGGAGCTGACCATCATGTCCACGCGCGGTACCTGTACGCCTTCACGCCACCCACGTTGCATTGACTCAACACTGATGTGGTTTACAGCAATCGAGACCCTCTACCTCAAAGCCGCGGCTCTGCACCTCCGCCTGTCAGCCTTCTTCGACAAGCCTACGCAACCCAACTACCTGACCGATCTCCGCAACGTCTACATCGCTGCCTCCTCCCTCCTCGCCATCGCCACCGAACTCCCGCCCGACCACTTCAATTACATCCCACGCTACATCGAGCAGATGATGCTCGCCGGCGCCGTCACCCTCCTCAAGCTCCTCGGATCCTTCTACGCCTCGCACGTCGATATTCCTGCCGGCCGTACGCTATTCAGCAAGACCGTGTCTGCATTGAGGAGGCTGAGTGTAAGGAGTAACGACCTCCCGCAGCGTTTGGCGGAGGTGCTGGCACAGCTGTGGCAGACGAGTGGTGCGAGCGAGCAGAAGCTGTTCAACGGCGATGCCGGTCTCGCCAAGCCGGCACCGGACGAAAGCCTGCAGCTGCGCGTCCGCTGCCGCTCCTCGCTCTCCGTCCTGTACGACGCGATCTGGCGCTGGCGCCAGCAAGTCGGGCAAGAAGGGCGTATCAACCTGGACCGCGCGGTGGAGCACCCCACCGCCATTGCCTCCGCGTCGGACACCGCGCGCAATACTCCGCAGCCGCCTACCGCGCTGCCACCGAGCAGTGGGCTGGGACTCGATGGCGGGGAGATGGACATGTGGGATAGTTTTGGCGGGAACGCGGTGTTTGATCCGTTGAGCTGGGCGCTGGACGGGAATCTGCAGTTTGGGGGCTTAGGGTTTGGGGGGGCGGATTCGTTGAGTTCGTTTCAGGTTTAGGTGGCCTAGACGCGGTTCTTGTGAGAGTCTGGCCTGGGAAGTACATAGCGAAGGACGATAGAGTCGGGCCAAGAGCATAGCTCGCTTCGAATAGTGGGCAGCATCATGTGCGTCGGCTCGTTGCAGTTCAGCAGCCCGCAAATGGCTTGGCAGTCCGGGATAATGGCCGTCCACTTGTAGTGTGATTCTCTTGTTTGTGTCTGACTGAGCCCGGTCTCGGGCTCCGTTGACACTTCTTGGGCAACCCGAGATCCCACACTGGCAGGATGTATGGGGGATGGTGGGTGGTAGGTAGCTCAGTCGGAGGATCTGCATGGGGAGTCTGACGCTCATTTCTCATCGTGAATGGCCGTAAGACAGCAGATAGTCAGCGCAGCATCAGACCCGCATCACGAGGACCACCTCGCATCACAGCCTATACGCCTGGCCCCTCTATCACCCCACGCTCATATCCACAAGTGCTAGCTCTCCTTGGGACTCGCAGTCTTGACCCCGAACCGCTTCGCAATCACCACCCACGCGGCCACCACCAGCACGAACCTCATCGCCTTCGGGCTCCCCTCATCCCCAAACGCCGCCTCCACCAATCCCTCCACCTTGTTCCACCCCACAAAACCCAAGCGCGCCACATTCTCCCCAGTGACCAGCCTCGCCATCAACTTGTGCAGCGGCCCATTACGCGGGTACCGCGTCGGCGCCGAGTACGGGTGCTTCTTCCGCTCGTACAACTCCTTCGTGATGAAGGGCTTGCTCGCTTCCCGCAGGATCCACTTCTCCACGAACCGCTTCTCCCCGGGACTCCAGCGGAGCTTGACCGAGGGCGGGCAGTGGTTGATGTACTCCGTGAGGTGGTGGTCGAGGAACGGCGTGCGCGCCTCGATCGAGTGCGCCATCTCCGTGCGGTCGCCCAGGCACGTGAGGAAGATGTTGGGCAGGTTGCCCTTGCTCCACACGTACAGGGCGGAGTGGAGTGGGTGCCAGGTGGAGTTGATGTGGTGGCGCGTGAGGCCGTCCGGGTTGCAGGCGACGGTCATCTGCGGGTCGCAGTGCTTGTGCGCGGCGTCGGTCCAGTCGGCGAAGACGTCGGGCTGGAAAGCCGTCAGGCCGTCGATGGTGCTGATGCCGTTGAGCATGCGGTGCGGGATACTAAGCTCGCCGTCGCCGGCATCCGCGCCGATGCTGAGGTAGTGCGCGCGCGCGTCGTCTTCGGCGAGTCGGAGCTGGTCTTTCCGGTCTGCCTCAGACAACGTGTTGTGCGCGGCGTATGCGCTGTCCGGCTCTCTAAGGTAGTCCGGTAGGTAGAGCGGGTACCCAGCGAAGACCTCATCCGCGCCCTCGCCAGTCAAGACAACCTTATACCCGGCCTCTTGCGGCACTTCGCTCAGCGAGTACTTGCCGACAAAGTTGAAGTCTGGGTTGTGCTGCTCGCAATGCCACACCGCTTCTTCGAAGCGATTGGCCAGCTCCTCTTCGTTCATGAGCTTCTTGAGGTACTTGACGCCGAGCCACTCCGCAGTGCGATTGGCGATGCTGCTCTCGTCGAATCCGGAGTCTTCGTCAAAGGCTATACTGAAGCAGGTGACGCGATCCGAAGGCGGCGCGGAGCCCATGGAGATGTTCTGCTCCTTGACGAGGTGTGCGACCATGCCTGCGATCACGGAGGAGTCAATGCCGCCGGAGAGATAGATGCCGACGGGGACATCCGCGCGCAGGCGGAGGCGGACGGATTCGAGCATGCGTTCGCGGACGCCTTCGATGAGCTCTTCGGGAGTGCGTGGGTCAACAGTGCGCTATTGTGTGTTAGCATGAGGGCGCACGTGAGCAAGAGTCAACTAATGAAACGTACCTTGTCCGGGAACGAGGTGTCCCAATACGGCCTCTCTTCGATGTTCCCGAACGACTGGCACGTCAGGTAGTGGCCGGGGCGGATCTGCCGCCATGACACAAGTCAGCATAATCGACACAATCGTGGACATGTGCCTCCGCTGTCGTGATATACCTTCTGCACTCCCTTGAACAACGTCCTAGTATCATGGTTCCACCCCGCGTCCTTCAAACTCCGCACGTCCCACTCTGGCTGCCACCCGAGAGGCAAGAACGCCTTGACTTCCGCCGCGATCAACAGCCGCCTTCCGCCCCTGCCTCTTCCATCGTCCTGGATCGTCCAGAACAGTGGCTTGATCCCGTACCGGTCTCTCACTGCGATGAAGTACTCTCGCTTCTCATCCCAAAGCACGAAGGCGAATTCACCACGTAGGTGTTCCGTGAAGTTCAGCCCATAGCGAAGGTACAGCGCGATCACGAGTTCGGAGTCCGAGCGAGACGTGAAGTGGTAGTCGGTGGACGCTTCGAGATCAGCGCGGATGCGATCGTAGTCGTAGAGTTCGCCGTTCACTACAGCATGAATGCCGTGGGCAGGCGAGTGGAACGGCTGGGCAGCGGAAGGCGACAGGTCGTTGATGGACAGACGAACATGGCCTAGAGCTGTAGCGCAATCGCGACGTCAGTTGCATGCTTGGCGAGCGGAGTCGGTGGATAGGGTGTGTATGGTAAGCCAGAGTACCTACACGACAGTCGTCGGAGATCCAGTTGTTGCAGCTGTCGGGGCCGCGGTGCACGATCTGGGCGAGGGAGGCATTGAGCTCGTCGTCTAGTCTCTGCCGCTCGCTGCCGACGGCTTTCTTGTGCTCGCCATTTCGTAGGTCGTGAGCGGTGTGCTGATGCTGGGATGCGAGCGAGAGGATGCAGGAAGTGCCGCACATGGCTGCTGGTATACCAGGGAGGTAGTATGGAGTGGTAGGACGTCTAGGCGATACCAGCGTATCTGATGAGGTCGTACGGATTGGTCAAGCAGTGGTCAGCGAAGTCGGGAATGCATTACATTGATGGTCGAACGATCGCTGCTATGGGGGGTTACGCTTCGTGCCTGCTGGTCACGATGGTGCAATGGCTGTACCTGGTCAAGCCGCGTGATAAGCAGGTACTAGTCACCTGCCGGTCCAATGGGGTCGACGGGCGTGAAGTAAGTGCGCCGGCACCTTGCCCGTCTGCCCAAAACAAGCTCAAGCGAATGAAGCTTGGAATGAGGTGATGTTGGAGCCGGCGACCCCCGATGCCGGTCTCGGGAGGCTGGACTTCATCTCGTCACCTCAACTTCTTGACACTGATCGGATACAGACAACCCGGGAAAGGAGCTCGCGATGTATCTCTCCCACGAAGCGAGAGATTTGACATGCTGAGAGCTCGGAGTAGAGCGACAACGCATGCGTGTGCGCTGGTAGGGCAGTATCGCCTGACGCGAATGGTGAGGTCAAATACAATACTGCGCGCCACCTCATACAGTACGACTTGTAGCTACATTATGAAGTATGCAACAAGGTAATCATAGCTGATTTGGCCCCCGCGGTGCACCAGCCTTACGCGGGGCGGGAGATGTACCCTACTCAATCATAGCAGTCAAAGGCGCGTGCGTTCAAGGCACATGTACATGAATGTAAGTACCGAGCGCCACGCACCCTCAGCCCCGGGAAACCTCCCGTCATATCCAGTCTCTGCCCTCAAGTATCATTCCCCTGAGTCATTAATCACGAATTTAATGAAGCATGGTGGCAAAGATCGCGGAGGGCTGCCACACACCATGGGAACCAGCTCTGGAAACGCCGTATGGAGCGGATGCCCGCTATGCGCTGCGCCGCCCGTAAACGTCGGAGCTACCCAGATCCTCGACGACCCCGGACCTGTTGGTGCCCTACCCGACCAGGCACACCAAGCGCTGATACTTTACACACCGATCAAAAAATGGCAGACTCGAATCGTGACACTGCGACCCGGAAAACATGGCAGTCCGCTGACCGCCGACTTAGACGTGGCGGACCTGATACATGACAGCGGTGTAGTGCTGCACGTGACACAGAAGTTGGTTGAGTATGAGGCATTGTCGTATTGCTGGGGCGAGTCGGAATACATCAGGCTCGTGACTATAAATGAAGTTCCCTACCCCATCACTCTCAACCTGTACCAGGCTCTACAACATCTGCGACACGAGACGAAAGCGCAATCCCTTTGGGTGGACGCGATGTGCATCAACCAGCATGAGACCGGGGAACGATCTTTGCAGGTCAGCAACATGGTGCGCATATATTCCAAGGCAGCCCGAGTCGTGGTCTGGCTCGGAGACGCAGGACCCGCCGCTGATCTGGCCATACCACTGCTCCTTCGCCGCTGTCCTCCAGACGACATCATCGATGTCCTTTCCCGTCTAGAAGACGATGGTCACCGGCTGGCCAAGGCAGACTTCCTAGCTTCCTATCTGCGGGCCCTGCAGCACCTTTGCATGCCGCACTTGCACGACTTCTCTCGTGGCCTGCAGGATCTGCTTGAGCGGCCGTGGTACCGCCGAGCCTGGATCCTCCAAGAGATCTGGGCCGCACAGGACGTCCTCGTGCGCTGCGGACCCCACGCACTCCGGTTCTGTCATCTGCTCGAAGCCGGGATCCTGCTGCACCAAGCGCGTGCAGGAGCCATTGGGCGTCGGATTATGGTAACGAGCAGTCAACATCTATTGCTCGCTGTTCCGACCGACCTCGCAACCTTGGACGGGAGTGAACCGAGGAGCCAGTCTGATCCGCATGGAAGCTCCGACCTGTCCTGGTTGATGGGGCTGCTGGGGCAGGCCCGTGCTTTCATCGACATGCAACGTGACATCCGTGAACTGAGCCGCCAATCTCGGCCGCTGCTGTTCCGGGAGAATCGGTCTCGGTTATCGGAAGAGGTGAGGTTGGAGCAGCACGACTTGAAAGCAGGCAAAGGCTGGGCGAAGACGGGCCTCATCTCCGAACTGCTGAGGAGGTCCTCGGCGTGCAATTGCACGGACCCTCGGGACCACATCTATGCTGTGCTCGCTATGGCGGACCCACCCGTGCTGCGGACCGACCGGACGCCTACCTCGTTCATGTGCATGACGGTGGACTACAGCAAGTCTGTCGCGGAAGTCTTCATGGAGACCACTCGGTATCTCATGTGGCTGTATGGCGTCGGCAACATATTGAGCGGCCGGGGTACAGTATACGGCGGATCGTGTGACGGGGACAGCCTGCCGTCCTGGTGCGTGGACTGGAGCCGGTCGGTCGGGGAGCTGTTCATCGATTCCTGGGAACCGGAGCAGTCCACGCAGGACCACAATCGCCACACCTTCGCCACCGGCTCGAGGACGCTGAGACTCAAGGGTGTGCGGGTGGGGAATGTGAAGCTGGGGTCCGCGCACCTGGTGGACCATACCGGCGAGGTAGAGGAGGGAGACCTCCTGGTCTTGAGCCAGGGCCTCAGCTGGTTCAACGTCCCCAATAACCCGGCGCGGGAGCGGACCCTCATCCTGCGCCGCATCCGCCTGGGAGCCGCGTTCGCCTTCGTCGGCATGTCGCCCGTGGATCACCTCGAGTCGAGTGCTGCGGGGTGGCTTCGCGCTCGGGGCGCACCACATCTGTTCCAGCCGTGGGAGGTCTTCGACATTGTGTGACTTCGCCGCTCGGTGTAGACTCGTGCATGTGGGGATCTATCAGTCGTCTTCCAGCCCTGCGGCTACCAGGCCTAGATTGGATGCGAGTGTCATTGGCTGTCGGGGCAGGCCTGTTGAAGGCGTTGCAGATTTGCCTGCGTCCTCAGTCGTCGTACCTGCTGCACGTGTGAGATAGCATGGGTGGTCAGAGTAGAGAGGAGAGCAGGACCTGTACAGGCTACGTCAAACACCAGCCAAACGCCCCTGAACCATCATGCCGCTAAATGACGCATCTGCCGGCGCTTTACCCACCATATACATCCCGTGTGTTGGCTCCCTTTTCTCTCGCTGACGCGTCAGACCTACTTCCTCCGACCCTGCTGCATAGCCAAGATCTGCACCATCCTCACAAAGATGTTGATGAAGTCCAGCTCCAGACTGATACTCTCATTCACCGCGTCCCGCCGGAACATCCCGCGCTCCGCCATCCGCGCATGCGCCAGGATCTTCTGCACATCGTACAGCGTGAACCCGCCGAACACGGCCAAGCCGCCGTAGAGCCAGATATTCTCCGTCCACATGAGCGCGCGGCCGGCTGTGGCGGGCAGGACGAGGGGCGCGAGGCCGGAGAGCGCCACGATGGCGACGCCGGCCAGGAGCGGGCCGCCGAGGTAGAGGTACTTCTCCTGCTTGGCGGTCGCGCCGACGAAGGCGATGGAGCCCATCATGCCCACGGTGTAGAGACCCGCACGGGCGAGGATGGCGGGGGAGAAGAATAGGAGCGGCGAGAGGAGCGCGGCTTGCGTGAGGTTGAAGGCGCCGAAGAGCGCGTATTTCTGCACGTAGTTGCTCGGGTCCGTCGCGCGGCAGCCCATCATGGTCCCGATGGAGCCGACAAGGCCGATGCCGAGTACGAGCCAGGGATTCGCGGACATCAGGCGCAGCGACCAGCCGGAGGTGTGCAGCTGGCGGGCGGCGATGCCGATGATGGAGAGGCCGAGGCCGGTGTGCAGGAAGGTGTCGTTGAGGTAGGCGCGCTCGAAGGGCGGGATGCCGCCGTCCTCACGCGTCTCGCGGTTGAAGATGAGGTTGATGGCCACGAGGGTGCCGCCGAAGCTGTGACATGTGTATCAGCATGCGCTCGTTCTGGCGATGTTTGACCCGGTGCTGGACTTACATCGCTCCTCCATAGATGAGCCTCTGTGTCAAGTTGCCCTGCGCGAGCGGATTTTGCGGTACGGCGCTCTGGTAGCTTCTCTTTCCACCCTGCTGAAATGCTCGTCGGAAGACATTCTCGCGTGCGGCGGCGAAGGCTTGGAGTGGTGTGGCGGGTTTGAAGGCGTGCTGGATGGGGGCTTGTTGCGCCGAGGACTGGAAGCTGCGGATGGCGGTGCGCGTGGCGGTGGTGGTGGGCACTGACTTGATGGCGCTGGCGAGGGCGAAGGGGCGCCGGAGGATGAAAGCCATGGTGGATGTTGCCAGTCGTAGTGAGCCCGTGTGGGGACGTGGTACAGTAGAAGAGGGCGATGGAGGCAAGCTCATGGAGACGTCAGTAGCTCCGAGCGGGCTTCGAGAAACATCCGAGGCACGTGATCGACATGACTCGAGAGCATCGCAGCGGGGCGGCCATCTCCGTCTGCAGGCACAGCAGCGGCGACATGCTCAAGTCCACCATCGAGCAGTCTCTTCGTCTTCACCCATCCCAAGCTGTTCCGTCCCCACTGTTGATGTCGCTAATGTGGCAGAGTCTTCATCACGATGAGACGAAAGGGCTTGATCAAGGTGAGAGTGTCCCTCTCTTATCTCCTACACCTATCGGCCTTATCAACCTCGACCGTGCCTTAGCTCACCAAGCTTTCCTTTGGCCCTCTCAAATTGTCTCGTCTCTTACTCACTATTTGGTGCTGCCTCTTGTATTGGGACGTCGCTCTGGACTCTCTTCCCCCCCCCACAGCCCTCCGAGTATCGCCCGCCGAGCCCGCGGGGTCATCACGAGACCACGATCTCATCTCTACCGCACACTGAGCTTCTGAGCTCCGAACACCTACCTCCGAGCAATGGAGGGCTACAACCGCCGCAACAGCGGCGCTCTCTCCCCCGCAGCCCTCGACCACTACCGTAGCAACTCCCCCACCGGCTCCGAGCGCCGGAAGCTCTCCTTCCACCCCGGCAGCGAATGGGCCCCACCTCCTCCCACCACTCAAGAAGAGCCCAAGGATGTCTTCCAGGTCAGCAAAGCGAAGCGGATCCTGCAGGTTGCTGTAGCGGTCGTGTACTGCTTGCTGGCCGCGGGCGTCGTGTTCGGATATGCCGCGATTAAGCCTGTACTGGTGGAGGAAGGAGTGTACCGCGACAAGTGCACGCAAGATGAGCTGGACGAAGGGGTGTGGGTGTGTTATGAGCAGGAGCTACGACTCAATCTCATGTTCACCACCGCTGCCGTGTCAACCAACGTCGCGGCTCTCCCCATCGGCACAATCCTGGACCGGTATGGACCTCGCGTCGCGAGCATGATCGGCGCGTTCTTCCTCTCTCTCGGCGCTCTATTTTTCGCCTTCGCGGAGGATCTGCCGTTCGATGCGTACATACCCGCCTACCTCTTCCTGGCACTGGGTGGACCTTTCGTCTTCATCTCCAGCTTTCAGCTCAGCAACACGTTCCCACAGCACTCAGGTCTGATCCTTGCATTGCTCACTGGCGCCTTCGATACCAGCAGTGCGGTTTTCTTGACGTACCGGGTTATATATCAAAAGACGAACGGCTGGTTCACGCCCAAGCGCTTCTTCCTTCTCTACCTGATCGTGCCGGCCCTGATCCTGGTAGTGCAGCTCTTCATCATGCCTGGCGAATCGTACAAGACTGCCGGCGAGCAAGTCAAAGCCACTGACGAACGGCCCGCGCTCTCCAATGGTACCGCCGATCCTGAGCTCGAGAATGGCGAACCGCGCGCTCGTCAACGCGCCGTCTCCGAGTCCACCACCCTGCTCAACGCCAACGGCACCGACAAACACCCCGCCCAAGCCGAACCGCAAGCCTTGCACAGCGGCGGCGTCTGGGGCGCCCTGCACGGCCGCACCGCCCTCCAACAGATCGCGACCCCGTGGTTCGTGCTCATCACCCTCTTCACCGTCATCCAGATGACGCGCATCAACTACTTTGTCGCCACCATCCGCACGCAGTACACCTACCTCCTCTCCTCCACCGCCGCCGCGGCGCACATCAACGAGTTCTTCGACGTCGCGCTGCCCCTCGGCGGCGTCGTCGCCGTGCCCTTCATCGGCGGCGTGCTGGATCACACCTCTACGTCCTTTGTCCTGGGCCTGCTGGTCACGATCGCGACGGCGATTGGGATTCTGGGTGTGATCCCGGAGATGTGGGCCGCGTATGGGAATATCACGCTGTTTGTGCTGTACCGCCCGCTGTACTATACCGCGGTCTCGGATTACAGTGCGAAGGTGTTTGGATTCGAGACGTTCGGGAAGGTGTACGGGTTGATTATTTGCTTGGCGGGGCTGTTCAATTTCGTGCAGCAGGGCTTGGACGCGCTGACGCATAGGCGATTCGGGAATGATCCGGTACCGGTCAATGTGGGGCTGTTGGTTGTGGCTTTTGTGGTGGGCGTAGCGTTGGTGGGGTTTGTGACGAGGAAGAGCTATACGATGGGCAGGGGCGAGCTGGAGGTGGAGGCTGAGGGGGCGAGTGAGGTGCTGATGCCGGATGCGCCGCGGGAAGAGGTGGAGAGGGAGCATGGGCATGGGACTTATGGGGCGGCGTGAGGAGGCCAGGGCAGGTTGGGGTTTGTGGATACGCTGTTCGTCGTGGTGGACTTTGTGAAGCAATTCTGGGGGAAAAAAAGTAGATGGATTAGCGCGGCGTTGGAGGTTGCAGTGATCTTGACGTCGATGTGTCGCCGAGTCGTAAGGAATGACTCTTGGGAGACGCCCGGGTTTGGCGATTGAAGATCTGAGAGCTGTGCTGCGATCGGTGTCCGGGAACGTGGTCGCCAAAGGAATACATGTATCAGGGTCCATGCATGCAAGCTTACGCTTTGCTCTCTGCGCCCTGGATCATGCCAAATGCGGCCAATTCAGCATCGTTCACCAAAACAACGCTTTCCATGCCAATATGCAGCCGCGCCTGATGAATCTCATGCCACTGCGCAGGCTTCGGGCTCACGATATCGGGATGCACGTCGGACTCGGTACGGTCACTGCACAGTGAAAGTGTTCGGCTGCCGATAGAGGTCGCCACCCGGGGCGGTCGCGCAGGGCTTACAGTGTGAATGTGCCCGTTGCAGACTTCTATCACACGCATCTCCTCACTTACTTCAGGGCTCACAGAGTCGTAGACGGGCGTTGACGGCGGCCGCAGAACACCGTCCATCCTTACACAGACTCTGCGGTCGTAGCTCAATCTCTCACATCTTCCTTTCCGCAGAGTCAGCCGACCGCCTTACAGGCTGCCCACGACATGCAGCTCTCCTCGTCCCGAGCCAGTGCTGTCGGCCAGCTCATCGCAGCACTGTACATCTGCATCACAGGTTCGTCATCCCTCATGTCTGCCATTGTCTTACTCCTCCGACCCGACGCACAGTCGCTGCAGCATTCGAATGGAGAGGTAGCGTGCCCTTCCTGGACCACCACCGGTCGCAGGCGATCGATTTGCTAAACTCCCGCTCTCTCATCAATGGCGTAGACCTCAAGATCATGCCCTTGGGCGCCTCGATCACCTTTGGCGCAGGCTCCAGCACTGGCAATGGGTACCGATCATTTCTCCGGCGAACTACTGGAGGCCAATGCCAATAAAGTCTCGTACGTCGGGACACGCTTCAACGGCGATATGACCAACAACGCCGTCGAGGCGATCTCCGGGTACACGATCGGGATGATGGATGCTCAGGCCGAGAGCTCCGGGGTGTGGGACTATGTCCCTAACGTAGTACTGGTCTTCTTGGGCACCAACGACTGTGACCAGCCGCTCCACAATGCAGCAAATGGGCCCCCAGCTATGTGCGCAACCCTTCGAAATTGACCCTTGGAAGCTGTCTGAGGACATATGCTGATTCTCACACTATTCGCTTCCAGGAAGACCCTCCTCCAGCACATTCGACAACACAGCCCGATGGCCCTGACCCTAGTCGCTGGCGTCATTCACAACTTGGATACGACCCGGGATGCCTGTACCAAAGACCTGAACAACAAGCTCGGTCAGATCGTTGCCGCAGCCGCCAGTGACGGGCAGAATATCAAGTTCGTCAACATGTACGACACTGTCCCACTGAGTTACCTCGATGCCAGCGACGAAACGCACCCTCACGATCCAGGCTACAGGCTCATAGCTCAGAAGTGGTACGAGACCCTTGTCAAGTACGGCTCCGCGATCTCTGCTCCGGATCCACAGGGTAAGGCGCCTCCGGCGAGCGGCGGTACAGGCGGTCATGTTGGTGGCGAGACCTGCGAGAACAAGGATGCTCGAGTCAGGGGACCGGTGAAGATCGCCAAGGGGTCTGGATGGGATGATGGCCACTATTCGCATTCGAGTACCTCCCTCGGTAGAGTGTTTGACGGACCTGCTGGTGTGGATGGCTCGGCGGTCGTGTTTGCCGATCTCGGTGAAGAGGTTGCCCGCCCCTTACTTGCCCTCTTTCCCAATCAGTCCCTAGCTGACCGTGATCCAGATGGCGATGGGCTCCACGACTATATCGTGAGTGAGACTCTGTCTAGCAACGCTCGCGCGATGCAGCTGACAGCGACTACCAGATGTTCAATGACACCCACATTGGCGTCGCTATGGGCCTAGCTGCCTCGAATTTCGGGCCGTACTTGGTTCACGAGCAGAGCAATTGCAAGCAGCGCGGTGTTAGCTTCCGAGACATCAACGGAGACAAGAAGGCGGACATGCTATGTGAGCTGCCTCCTATGCCAAACCTTGGGAAAGAGCGCTGATAGTGCAGGCATCTCTCCCAATGGCGACCTCATCGCCTGGGTCAAACTCCCTGGCACGGGTAACGACGAGCGGTGAAACTCCCTCTATCGCATAGCCCT
This sequence comes from Teratosphaeriaceae sp. CCFEE 6253, assembly GCA_033119285.1. NCBI lineage: Eukaryota > Fungi > Ascomycota > Dothideomycetes > Mycosphaerellales > Teratosphaeriaceae > Teratosphaeriaceae sp. CCFEE 6253. The sequence continues at coordinate 14,844 of JAWDJV010000173.1, read as the reverse complement.
CGCAATAGGCGCGGACAGTACTAATGCCTATTATATCGCAGAACACGTTCCTGGGGCAGCCTGGGCTTGATAAAGCAGAACGAAGGTTACAAACAGTCCAGAGTCCGCCTAGGCGACATTGACGCCGATGGAAGGTGCGCAAACCCTTGGTCTCGCGTGTGTGGATCTTGTTGACGGCGCCGTGCGCAATTTAGGGTCGATTACTTGATGGTTCACGATAATGGAGATGTATACGGCTGGCGCAGCGGAGGCACAGGCGACAAGCCAGCATTCTGGCAAGATCTCGGACTGGTGTTCACCGGGCAGGGGTTGGGCGATATCGATGGGTTCATGTTCGTAGACCTTAACGGCGATGGCAGGGACGACTTCTTGCACGTCAATAACAAAGGTCAGGTGGACACATACATCAACCAACGGGGTCACCTTGAAGGACTGGTCCCTGTCCGGATTAACGAAGAACGGACGCACCCGGCAATCGGAGCCGATCGAGCCTCCATCCGCTTCGGCCGTGTTCCCGGGAGTCCGCGGCTGGATTACCTGCACGTCTTGCCCGATGGAAGCATCGACGAGTGGGAGAATACAGGCCATGGTGGAATGGTGGTGAAGGGCGAGGGCGTGCGATACTGCGAAATGCTGGGACACGGCCGCAACGACTACGTATGGATGGATCCCAAGGGCGCCATGACCCTATTCGAGAACATCTATGCCCCTCCGGAGTGGGGCCACCGCGGCATGGTGTTTGCAGGATACGGCGACGGTAGGGAGGACATCCACTTGGCCGACCTCACCGGCGACGGCAAATGCGACTACATTTGGGTCAATCCTGATACTGGCGACGTACGAATGCACACGAATCTAGGTCTCGGTGCCGATGGCAAGTCTTTGAACTTTGATGCTGGTACACAAGTGTTCTTCGGGAATCCAGAGACGTGCTCGACTCCGCACGTCGCGGTCCAGTTCGCGGACATCAACGGCGACGGCATGGCAAACCTCCTCTGCGTCGAGCCTAATGGCGGCGTGGAGATCTGGCTCAACACCGGCCCAGTGAAGGGGAAGTGGACCTATCTCGGGGCCGCGAGACCGATTGTGGGTGCTGATCGGGCTGATCTGCGGTTTGCGGATATCAATGGTGATGGTTCAGCCGACTATCTGTGGGTGGACAAGTTCACAGGCTCAGTCAACCGAGGAGTCATCGGGAAGACACTCGCTTGGGAAAGCCAGCGTCATCTGGTCGCTTCTGGTGTCGGAGTCAGAGGAGAGTGCATCAGATGTGCTAATATCGGCGGCTTGGGCCGGGCAGACTATATCGACGTCTGGCCGGTGGAGGCTGAAGCGTCTGCATACTTCAACGAATGCCCCGGTGAAAGCTCAGACGGAGTTGCGGGCAGATAAAGCGGATGGACTGGATTAGCGGATTGATTGATGAGTCTTGGCCAACACAGAGTAGCGCATGAGCCGTTCCAATATGCATGCTTCCGCGACTGGTATCGCCCGTAGAAATGCTCGCGAACCCGCTCGTCGTTCCCGCTGCGACTTTTTTCGAATCATGGTCGTTATAGAACGTCGTTATTCCCGCCGGTATACGCATGGGGTGGTTAGTGATGAGCGCGGAATGATCGCCGCGGCCCTCCAAATCGGGATTTAGAGTTTGGCTGTTGTTGACATCTCCAAACAACAGCTCCACGAAGCTGTGCAACAAGGCCAACAGACACGACCGCCGCCAGACCTTTCGCTTCTGTCAATCGCTGTTCATATATTCGCGCGATGTCGGCATTCTGTACAGGGTCCGCGATGTCTTGGACAGCATGATCTGGATCGCGACAGCTCTTCGTGCTCCGAGCGTGACGCGCCTTCTCGACTACCGCACACATCTTTCCACTGCATAGAGCAGCGACGATCACCATGTCTCATCGCCACTCGGCATACCGCTCGCCGACTTCGCCGCCACACAATCGCTTCCGCGACCACAGCCCGCAGAAGAGCTCACCATTGCGGCACACGCTGTCTACCATCTCCAACCACAGCGACACCGAGAATTCTTCCGTCCCGAGCCGACAGGGTACTGTGAGTAGCAACGCCAGCTCCGCGCCAAGTCAGGCAAGTTACGGCGGCTATGACTCGGCGAGCGACCCATTTGTGACGCGGTCGAGCGCGAAGCGGGAGAGGAGCGAGAGCCCTGTCAAGAAGAACTCGGCCTTTGCGAAGTGGGAGCAGCGCGAGCAGGCTGAGCAAGACTCACATACGCTCAAGGCCAGTCGCACGATGGACGTCAGCCCGAAGAAGGTCAAGGACGACGAGTGGAGATCAGGCGTTGGGCGAAGCGAGAGCAGGAGCGCGCTCAGACCCATTGAGCTTAACACGCGTACGGATAGCGCTGTTGCGCCGCTGCCAAGGAAGGCCGTGGGAAGTGTCTCGCCGACGAAGGAGAATCACGAGTACAACCTGCCACGGACGCTGAGCATAGACGACAGCATGAGGCCTCCTCCCAAACCGCCGTCTCATTCGAGGGGCTACAGTCTTGACACGACCCTGCATTCATCGCCCGAGCCTTCGCTCGCCACCAGCCCACCGTCCGCGTCTACTCGGAACAGCCTGGCGACGCTGTCACGCTCGGACTCGATGCGCGCAAGCACAAGACCTCGAGAGCGAGGACACGCGCGCTTCTCATCCGCAGACGCCAGCGTCCCTCAGCTCGACGGCGAGGACCTCGCATTCCTGCAAAAGTCCTCGACCCCGCAGCTCCGGCATCTTAGTACGCTCGCCGCAGAGAATGGCGGTGGTGAGGACATGGGCGTGCACTCGCCGGAAGAGCAAGTGGTAGGATTGGCGGGCAGGAGGAAGCTGCAGCGCTCTGGCACCGTGAAGCCGGCTAAGGGCCAGTCGCAGTTCGCGTCGCAATATGCCAGTACACGATGGATGGACACTCAGCGGAAACATCTCGCAGCCTACGAGTATCTCTGCCACATCGGCGAGGCGCGGGCATGGATCGCGGATGTGCTAGAGCCGGCGGAGCTACCTCCAATCGTGCAGCTTGAGGAAGCGCTGCGGGACGGTGTGACGCTCGCGGAGGTGGTCGTAAGACTGTGTCCATCCTTGCCATCGGATCAGCAGCGCGCTGTGGGTTCTCTACGCATCTTCCGGAATGCAAGGCTGCAGTTCCGGCACTCGGACAACATCGCCATGTTCTTCCGCTTCCTGGGCGAGGTCGAGCTGCCTGAGCTGTTCCGCTTCGAGCTGGTGGACTTGTACGAGAGGAAGAACATACCAAAGGTCATCTACTGCATCCACGCGCTTTCATGGCTACTATACCGCAAGGGCATCGTGGACTTCCGAATCGGCAATCTGGTTGGCCAGCTGCATTTCGAAGAGCATGAATTGGAGGAGACGCAGAAGGGTATTGATCGATCCGGAGTCACAATGCCCAACTTTGGCGGCATGCGGGAGGCGATGCAAGTCGAGCCCGAACCGGAGCCGGAGCCGGAGCCCACGCCTGAGGAGATGCTAGGAGAGCACGAGGAGGTCATGCTGGACCTACAATCGCAAGCTCGCGGCGCACTCATGCGCCTACGGCTTGGGCAGGAGATGCAGGACCTCTGGGATGCCGAGGACTCCATCACACAGTTCCAAGCGCTCGCTCGCGGCGGGTTCGGACGCGAGCTCTTCGACTTCAAGTACAACACGGACTTCTCGACCCGCCACTTCCAGGCCGCGGCCAAGGCGTTTCTGATGCGGAGACAACAGCATAGGAAACAGCGCGCCTGGCGGGACAATCCGCAGGCAGTGATCACGGTGCAGAGTCTGTGGCGGGGGCGGCAGCAGAGGGGGGAGACGAAGCAGGTGAAGGTGCAGTTGCAGAAGCAGCGGTCTGGGTTGAAGGAGCTGCAGGCTGCGATCCGGGGCGCGTTGGGGAGATGGAAGGCCAGTGATGTCTGGCATGAGACACAAGAAGCGGGAGGAGAGGTGGAGGCCTTCCAAGCTCAGGCTCGGGGTGCGATCGAGCGCATGCGCGTGGGTGCCCTCATGAATAGGCTGTGGGACGCTGAGGACACGGTGTGCGCTCTGCAGTCTGCAGTACGGGGTGCCAGAGTTCGGGGACGGGCTAAGGGACAACGGCATGCTGTCAAGCAGGCATCGGCGGATGTTGTGCGCTTGCAGGCCGCCACGCGCGGTCTCATTCAGCGAAAGGAGTTCAAGAGGCACCATGGCCATTTCGAGACGCACGAGCATACCATCCGAGATGTCCAGGCTGCGGCTCGCGGGCTCCTGACCAGGCTCCAGCATGCGCGGACCCAGGGAGCCCTCCAAGGGCGAGAAGCTGGCATTGTCAAGCTGCAAACTCTGCTTCGTGCATCGGCGGCGCGGAAGGCTGTCAGGGTGCAGAAGGCTGAACTGCTGACGACAAGCAACCACATCGCGGCTTTCCAAGCGGCCACCAGGGGACGCTCATGCCGACAACGGACGCAACAGCTGCGTTTGGACCTGCGCCAGCATGACAGTGAAGTGCTCCAGCTCCAGTCCTGTGCGAGAGCGATGCTCCAGCGGAGAGACGTCGGCCTGAAACTCAGCGCTCTCGAGGACCAGGAGAGCCAGATTACCACCCTCCAGTCACTGGCGCGAGCTTACATTCAGCGGCAGCGCGTCTTCGACCAGCTCGTCGAGATGGAAAAGGAAGAAGATGCAATCGTCCAATTGCAGGCCTTTGCCCGAGCAATGCTACTCCGCAGCCACGTCGGCAGCCTCCTTGCCGAGCTCGAGGATCGCGAAGACGAGCTCGTCCAATTCCAAGCAGCGGCGCGAGCCTACGCAGTCCGTGCCAAGTTCGCAGAGAAGCAGCAGCATTACCGCGAGAACATGCAACGCGTCATCAAGCTGCAGTCCTTCGTCCGCGCCAAGCAGCAGGGCGAGAGCTACAAGAGTCTCGTGAACGGCAAGAACCCGCCCTTGCCGGTCGTGCGCAAGCACCTGCATCTTCTGACCGACACAAACCTGGAGTTCGAGGGCGAGCTGGAAGCTGAGCGTCTGCGTCGGCAGGTCGTTGAGAGCGTGCGCCGCAACGAGCTGGTCGAAGGGTACGTGGAGGGATTGGACGTCAAGATCGCGCTGCTGGTGAAGAACAAGATTACGCTTGATGAAGTGGTCAAGCACCAGAAGCACTTCGGGGGCTCGGCGAGTCAGCTGTTGAGGCAGGGTAGTACGCTGGCTGGACATGGCTCGGGCTTTGACCTCAAGGCGCTGAACAAGTCGTCCCGAAAGAAGCTTACAGGATATGAGGAGCTCTTCTTCATGCTGCAGACTCAGCCTGCGTATCTCGCAAGACTGTTCCAGCAAGTCACGACTCGTGGGCTTGCGGAGAAGGAGGGCAAGAACCTCGAGCGTTTGGTCATGACGCTCTTTGGCTACGCGCAGAAGAACCGCGAAGAGTACTTCCTGCTGAATGTCCTGGCGGCGAGCACGCAGGTCGGTATTGAGCGGTCACAGCAGCTGGACGACTTCGCAAGACAACAGAATGGCGCATTCCAGCAACGGCTCATGCTCAGCTATGTGCGAAGTCCGCCCTGTCGGACATACCTCAAGACACTCTTCGGCAGCCTGGTCCGCGAAGGCATCTGCGGACCCGAGCAACTCGACCTCGAGAGCGACCCTTTGCAGATCTACCGCGCCATCCTGAACAACGAGGAGCTGTCTACTGGCCAGCCTTCTCGTCGACAGCGGGATCTGCCGCGAGAGCAGGCGATCCGGGAGCATGACGTGCGGCCGACGTACGTCCAGCACCTTCAGGATCTGCGCGATCTATGCGATGCCTTCTTCGTCAATCTTGATGAGACGCTGCACCGTATGCCCTACGGAGTCCGCTTCATGGCAGCTGAGCTGTACCGCGCCTTGTGCCAGCAATTCCCACAGGAAGACCCGGCTCACCTTGCAATACTGGCTGGCAATTGGCTCTGGAAGTCGTACCTACTGCCTGCGCTCCGCGAGCCGGAGATGTGGGGCGTCGTTGACCGTGGGCTCAACCCCGTACACAAGCGGAATCTGGGCCAGGTCACTACTGTGCTCGGTCAGGTCGCGGCGGGACGCTTGTTCGGTGCTGAGAATCTGTATCTGCAGCCGCTCAACAACTGGATCACGGAGTCACTTGACCGGTGGCAGGAGACGCTGCATCACATGTTCGAGCTACCCAGTGCGGAGGAGTTCTTTGATGCAGATCAGTTCAGCGACTTGTACTCGCGGACGAAGCCGACGCTTTACATCAAGTTGGCGGACATCTTTGCGCTGCACAGTCTGGTGTCAGACAACCTGCATGTCGTTGCACCGACGAGGGATGATCCGATCAAGGAGCTGCTGGCGGATCTGGGCACGGCGAAGAGCAACGAGAGCGATCTGAGCGGCGCGGCGAACGGCGGCGAGATCACTCTTACGCTCAAGTCGCGCTTCACGGTGCAGGAGGACCCTAACGCCGAGGCGAGATCGCTCTTCATGGCCACGAAGCGACTGGTGCTGTACATGATCAAGGTACAGACCGGCACGAACTTGATGGAGATCATCTGCCGACCCATCAGCCATGAAGACGCAGACCGTTGGATCCAAGTGGTGAGGGACGAGTTGGCGGAGAAGGAGCACGACCGGAGGCACCCCAAGCGGAACAACTCGGCCTTCGACCCTCGCGCCTCCCTCCGCGGCGCGAGAGCCCAATCCGTCTACTCCGAAGCCCCGTCCGCCTTCTCCGAAGACCGCCGCGACGCCCTGGACCTCGAGAGTCTGACCTACGCGGAGCTCAAGCACAACGCGCTGGAAAACATCATCGCGCTCGAGCAGGCGCACGTCGCGCCGCAGTTCCGCGTGAGTCGGCACAACAACTACCAGGACCTGCTCAACGCGCTGGCGGCGGACATCCGGCAGAAGCATCGGCGGCGCATGGACCGCGCGCGCGAGATCGAGAGCACGCGCGCCACGCTCGCGCAGCTGGACGGGAAAGCCGCGTTCCTGGAGGAGCAGCTGAAGAGCTACAACGACTACATCGAGCAGTGCCTGCACACGCTCGCGAACAAGAAGGGCGCGAAGCACAAGTTCATCCTGCCCTTCACCAAGCAGTGGTCCCATGAGCGGGAGCTGGAGCGCGCGGGACGGCAGCCCAAGTTCGGCTCGTACAAGTACTCCGCGCGCCAATTGGCGGACAAGGGCGTGCTGCTGGGCTGGGCGAGCTACGCGCCGGAGCACTGGGGCCAGCTGAACGTCGTCATCAGCTCGGACGAGGTGGGCGTCTTCCACCTCGAGGCCAGCTCGGGGAGCATGATGCTGCCCGGCGGGAGCGCGAACGTCCTGCTGGACGAGCTGCTGCAGGCGCAGTACGAGAACCGGAATGCGATCGGGGTGTTTGAGGAGATGAACGGGGGCGGTGCGAAGCTGGCGGTCAACTTGCTGCTGCATCTGGTGTTCAAGAAGTTCTATCGCGATGAATGATGTGTGGGCGGTGTGGGTGGGTGGGTGGGCGTTCGTGGGTGGGGGACCGGGAGGTCACTGTATGTGGGTAGAGAGCGAGTATATATACCCCGGCTTTACCACCACTACTACTGCTGCTTGTCCAGGTCCCATGCCATCGGCTGTCGTACCTGGGATGTGTTTGGTCCTGGGGTGGCTGTAGCCGGCAGCAGCTAATCCCGCAACGCGGCATTCGCGGCTTGGAGGACGTTTTGAAGACTGATTGACGAAGTGACCCCATACTCGACGTCTTCACTGGTCGTCGTGACGGTGACTGACTACCATGGCCTGTCCTTAATCGCGGTCGTCGGGGCATGAGATTCGCGGTTTCTTGGACTCTGTAATTACGGCAGACTGTATAACCGCTTCTATCGCTAAGCTCCGAGGCCAGCTGGTTGTTAGGGTTTCGGTAGCGACCATGATTGTGGATCAGGACAATGTGCTAATGGTACAAGTACAGGGGATAGGTACCGACGATTTTCCAAGGCTTGGAGCAGTTGAACCAGACGCCAGAGGCACTCCGGCAGTCGATCATATGAAAACTTCATCAGCCTCTGGACAAATCAATCACGCGCAGCACACCTCACCCATCGTCACTTACCGTTTCCTGGAGACATACAACACGTTGAGTCATTCAACAAGAGACGAATCATGAACAACCATCATTACCGCTCCCAACAAGAGCGGGACTACTCTACCCCTAACACCCACAACTCGTGCACCCTTTCAATCCCTCATCACGCCAGCTCAGCAGCGCAGAAACCCATGCCGTGGAGCCTCGCTCCCTCTTCGAAGAATCCCAACGCCGTTCCAATGCTGCTGGAGAGACAGTCACCCCATCTCGGCCTCTGATCGCGCAAAGCGCTGATGCCCTCGGCTTTCTGCCCCTGGCGAATTGATCTAGTTGCAGCGCGTCATGAAGCCCCCCCCCGCCCCCCGGCGGTCGATGGCGCACACGGGCACCTCAGCCAGTCCGTCCCGAGAACGCTCTCCGCCAGATACAACCACGCCAGCGAGTGGTCAAACGCGTGAGCTCACTGCACGACCGTCTCCTGCCGCAGCCCACTCGGCGCGGCCGGCAGCCCGCCCAACTGCGGGCCCTTCTTCCCCCGCCGCGCCAACAACGTCGAGCTATCCAGACTGAGCTCGAAATTCCCCGCCTTGTTCTTGACCTGCCGCTTCGCCGCCGCCGCCACCTCGGCACTGTGCTGCCCGTACCCCTTCGCCGCGGGCGCCGCATTCGACCGCGGCGCCGCCTGCTGCCGCGCCTGCGCGGCCGCGGAGAGCTTCGTCTCCTTCATCTGCCGCTCCATCCCCGCCACATCCGCGCCCGCGGCCTTGGGCACTTTCGCCGGCGGGTTGGCTTGGTTCGCAGCGTAGGGGACGGACTCGGCGCCCATCTCATCGTCGTCGTCGTCCTCGTCCAGGGCATTGAGCGGGTTCATCGGGTTCCCGCCGCGGTACCCTTGCTTGAAATTCTTGCGCCGCTTGCCCTCCTCCTCCTGCCGGTGCACGTGGTACCCGACGTCGAAGACCTCGCGCAGATTGATCGCGCCGGGGCTGCGGAAGTCGGAGCGCTTGCCGCCGACGCCCGGCGTCTCGTCCAGGTAGGCGAAGTCGGGTTTCAGCGGGGACTGGCCCTCGCCGAGCCCGCCGGAGCCGGCGCCGGAGCGCGTGTAGAGGGGCGTGGCGAGGGGCGGGGCGTCTGCGGCGGCGTAGGTGGGCTCGTCGCTGCCGCGGATCCAGGGGTGGTTGAGGAACTGCCGGATGTCGTAGCGCTTCTCCGGGTCGACGGTCAGGAGGTGCGAGACGAGGTCCTGCGCGGACTTGGAGATCTCGTCCCACCAGGGGGAGAGGAAGGTGTACTGGCCCCGCGCGACCTTCTCGGTCAGGACCTGGATGCTCTCGTCGTAGAAGGGGGGAAAGCCGCAAAGGAGGGTGTACAGCACGCAGCCCAGCGCCCACATGTCGACGCTCTTGGAATAGCGCTCGTCTTTGACGATCTCTGGTGCGGTGTAGCCGACGGTGCCGCAGGGTGTCATGGTCTGGCTGTCCCAGATGACTTTCGACAGGCCAAAGTCGGCAATCTTGATCCGCCCGATGCCACCAGCGCCCACGCCCTTGATGAACTCGCCCTCATCGGCCTTGTCCTCATCCTCCGGTCCCTTGGGCTTCGGATGCCTGGTCGGCACGAAAGGCGTCGGGTAGAAGAGCAGGTTCTCGGGTTTGATGTCACTAAAGCAAATCAGTATGCATTCACGCCACATCGAGTCCGCTTCGGCTCACCGATGCACGACACCGGCATCCTCATGCAAGTACTCCAGCGCATTCGCCACCTGCACAATGACGTGCCGGGAGAGGTCTTCGCTAAAGTAGGTCAACCGCACGATCTGGTGGAAGAGCTCGCCGCCGGGGCACAGCTCGAGGATGATGAAGTAGTATTGCCGGCTCTCAAAGAAGTCAATGAGGTCGACGACGTTGGGGTGGTCGAGCTGGCGCATGATCTGCACTTCCTTGAGGATGTTGGCGCGCTGTTGAAAAGAAGGCACTGCGTCAGCCACCGCCGCATTGCTCGTCGTGGGGAGTCAGGAAGCAAGATCAATGTCCCAGGGCAAGGAGATACAGGGAATGCGCACCTCGACGGTCTTTGGCGCTTTCTTTTCGTAATCTGGGTGTAGTACGCCCTAAAAGGCATCATGTTGGCTTGGTCCTGTCTGCCCAGGTGGCGAATCCAAAGGAAGGAGAGATGATGTAGAAGCGTGAAAGAGCGGCATACCTGTGTCGAGTTCATCTCAAACTTCCGCACCACCTTGATGGCCGCCTCGCCGTACTGGCCGGTGTTGTCGCGCGCGCGGTACACGTTGCTGAAGGCGCCGTCGCCCATCTTCTCAATCAGCGTCCAGCGCTCCAGGCCCGGGTACTTGGGCAGCTTCCCCTTGCTCTCCCGCTCCTCGGCCACGATGCGCTCGAGCACATCCTTGTCGTAGTCCTGCTCCTTCCGGTCGCGCTTCTGCTTGTGGTCCACCGCCTGCGCGGCGGCGTGCCCGGCCTTGGCCGCCTGGCCCTGGTTGTTGACCGCGGCGGCGGAGAAGCCGTCGGGGTTGGCCGCGTTGGCCTGCAGGGGCTTGTGCTCGAAGACGTTCGGGTCGCTCAGGGCGTATTGGTCGTGGGCCTGCTGCGCGCCGCCGTAGTTGAAGCCACGCTGCTGGGCGTGCACGTTGGAGACGTGGGTGGTAGCTTGGTCGGGCGGGGAGCGCGGGTCGCGGGCGCCCTTGCCGTGCCGGATGAAGTTCTTGAGGTTCTGGATGGTCGACATGGTCAGATCGGGTGTGGCGGTGATACCGTGGGGGTTCCGGGGTGAATAAGGTGGGCGGGGGGGGGGGGATGGGAACACCGCTGCCAACGCCGCCGTGAAGTTGTTGCTTGGGGGTGGAAGGGAAGCTGATGAGTGGAGTGGTAATCGGCTGGTAACGGTGTGAAGTGAGGTGCAGGGGCGACGTCATGCCGTTAGTTCTAGCCGATGACGCCCCTAACAGCGGAGCAGGACGGGAGCGCTCCATCCATCTCAGGCAGGTTGGTCAAGCGAACCGCCCATTCCGCCCTGCATGCCCGCCCGGCCTCTCAGGCGAGAGAGTGCAGTGCTAGTGGTATGGAGCTGCACTGGCCATGGGGACGCGGCGATCGCCATACCCACTCACCTCCATCCGCGAAGGCTTCTTCTTCATCTGGCCCACTGTTGACTCGCCGCCTTGGCGCTTTGCCCGTGATCTGAGCGTGGCTCGATGTCCTGGCTGGGGACGATGATAATAACAAGATAGACTGCTGACGGTGATGTGCGTCAAGCAGGTCCGGGTGCTGTCCCGTGCTCGCCTATCCGCTCTCCATCACCCGTGTTGGTCCTGTTGGATATGCCGATCGGCAGGTCGACCGCTATGTCAGGGATATGTCAGGGCGGGCGGCGAAATGGTAGAGTCTCGTCGCAGACGCCACGAACGAAGAGGCACATATGTATCCATCTGGAGACCCATATACTGTGTACGGCGGAGTTCTCGGATGGCCATGGAACCCGTTCACGCGCGGATGCTCTCCTCGGATCAAGATGCCGGCCTTGATAGACCGCCTGGCGATACAGCTGGTTGCGTAAGCCGGGTCTACGTGTGCTGTAGTCAGGGCAGCAACGCGCACATCCCGCACGCGTCAATCTCCGCGCATCCGAAGCTGCCCTCGGTCGATCATCGTCAGTGTCGCAGCAGCTGTCATCAATCACAGCCCTGGAGCTTCTTCGACCCAAACCTTGAGAGATCGCCTCGTGGCCTCCACTAGCTGCGCGGCGTCCCGCCAAGCTTCATCATGATCTTCATCATCGACAATGAACACACCCTGCTCCACCCACCCACCCCTCGCCGATCAAAGACCCACCCCACGCAACGTCAACCTGCAGGGACTGGCGATGACGCTGCCTTCCGGACGCCGAGATGTGCGGGTCTCAGGTGAGGGTTGTGGCTTGGCTCCACCGCCACCCTTCGTCCACTCGTCTCCATCTCCGCCCGCCCCTTCACCATCACGGTTCTGTCCACGGTGGCCGGTGTTCGAGATACTGCGGTATACTACGCTAGGGTCGCATGAGCATAGAAACACCCTTTCGCTCCCGATGCGATGCACCCGCTCGACCCGAGGCATCTGCTCGACTCACACCAGCAGACGGCATAAGTAGGTCCTGAGACAACACCAAGACATAACACGAATTGCACTGTGCACCTTTTCCTTTACGTTCTCTCCTCTCCCCACGCAATGACCCCTTCACGCCCCCCAAGCAGGCCGCAGGTCTATTCCAGCTCACGGGAGCACGACCACGAGCTTCTTCGCCGACACGCCCCGGGACATCCGCTCGCACGCCTCCTGCACCGCTTCCAGACCTTGGCCCACGATCTCCGCGTCCGGCTTACACTTTACTAGACGAGAGAAGGATGGTGTCAGCACTCGATGCGCGAATGCGATTCATGTCTCTGATGTGATGGCCAGCAGGTTATACAGCCCCTCGCACCCCACACCCGTGGGCATGTCATCGCCGAACTCGAACGAAGAAAGACGGTGTACTTACAAGCTCCACTGGCCAGCGCCGGCGTCATCCACTCCCCAAACACCGCCGTGCCCACCTCGTCGTGCCGGATCGTCGTGCCCCAGCCTGCAGCACACATCAGCATCATCACCTCCCACGCTCCCCAGGCTCCCCGTCGACACAGCCACGACTCACAATACGACACCCCCACATCCCCTGGCAAGCCCGCGGGCACAACCTGCGTCGTCGGCGGGCCCACCAGCACCGTCGCGAGGTGCTTCTTCCCGTCCAACCGATGCGCGAGCGCGGCGCACTGGACCAGCGTCCCGGCCGCCATGATCGCGTCAAACACCCCGACCGACTCCGTGCCCTGCAGCGCGTGAACGATGTCCTCCACGACTGAGGCGGAGGCGTGGTCGAAGACGTACTCGGCCCCGAGACCCCGGCAGTAGTCGGCGTTCTCCGCGCCGCAGGTCGTGGCCACGGCGCACCCGGCGGCGCGCGCGAGCTGGATCGCGCAGCTGCCTACGCTCGAGCTGCCACCCCAGACTACCAACACCTTCCCACTCGGCTTCGTGTCGAGCTTCGGGAGCGGCAGTCCGAGATTGCTTTTCTGGAACAGACTAGCAGCCGCCGTGCACATGGCCAGCGGCAGGACGCAGCCCTCCGTGAAACTCACTTTCTCCGGCAACTTCGCCGACAGCGCTTCGTCCGCGGCGCAGTAGACTTGGAAGGCGCCTTTGTTCGCGCGGGACGCGGCGTCGGGGGGTTGGTCCACGCAGGCTGTGACGCGGTCGCCGGGCTGGAACCGCGTGACGCTGCGGCCGACGGTGGAGATGGTGCCCGCGACGTCGCAGCCCAGGACCGTGGGCCAGGAGGTGGTGAGGAGGCCGTGGGCGTGCATGAAGCCGTCGACAGGGTTCACGGCGAGGGCGTGGGCGCTAGGGGGAAGGAGTGAGCCCGATTAGCGCGGTGTACGAGCGAGCTGTGGAGCAGGGGAGCAGGGGAGCCTCGGGTCTGGCTGGGGATGGATGTCGGGACAGGGGTGCGATCACGGAAGTACGCCGCCTGCGACATGCCGATGGTCATCGTCGGCAGCAGTGCGTGCGCCGGCTACCGTCTGCCCTGCCGACCCGGCATCGATGCGCGGTGCTGGGCCCTACTGGACGTACCGGATCACGATCTCGTGCTCCCGCGGCTCCGGCATGGGCGCCGCGCCCACCACGATCGGGCCGCACTTCTCCAGGATCCAGGCGGCGGTGTTGGTCGGCATGGCTGGTGACGGAGCGCTGATCATCTGGCGGTGGGGAGCTGCTGGGAGGGTTTGCGGGGGGGGGACTTGTAGAGCCCGGAGCGGTTCGAGGCAAGAGGACGGAGGCGTGGTAGCGAGAGGAGCGAGAGACCTAGACGCCGTTGACGGGGTGTCTGCTTTACACGTGCTCGTGCAGACCTCCATAGACGTGGTGCGGACCTTGTTAACGGTTCCCACCTTCCCTCGCTCGTGTTCATGGACCCTACGTCGTATTGCCGACTGACTGACAACCCCATCGCATCGTCATGGACATCAAGGATCGCATCCGAGCGTGGTGGGATAGCCCAGACACGCTTGGCTATACGACTAGCGCGTGCGAAACGCGAGCTGGGGTTTAGCGCGCCATCCGCATAATAACGCAGTCGCAGCGGCCATCTCCAGCTCTGCAGCAAGACACACTCTCGGGCTCGAGTCTCGTCGTCAGGCACTGCAGTCTGCGGTTCTACAGCGGAGCCAAGAAGGGGCGTGTACTCCATCGACAAGCAGTGCGCGACAGCCCGATGAGCGACCTCCATCAGGGCGGCGGACGAGGTACAATGCTGTATCAATGCGTGCACGCCATCTCAGGCTCAACCTGGTATCACGCCTGGATGCTATACAACACGCACGAGCCTTCCTCACTCCCACCCAGCCACCTATCCTTCCGTCAATGCATCCACATGCGCTTCACATACAACGTCAGACTCCCGCTCGCTCAAACGCGGACGCACAAGTTGCTCTCACACGCCCCACATCCCGCCAGCACGTAGGCCCGTCCAACCGCCCAACGAGAAAGCCCAGCAGACGCCATCCTTGGCCTTTGAAGCAGCGGCAGAATGTGGTGGCCGCGGCGTCCTCCCGACCGTCGCTGTCCAGGTCCTGCCCAACTTTCCTCTCCTCGGCGGTAGCTCAGACGGACACGGACTCCAGAGTGTCGCGCGCGCGCGAGCGCTGTAGCGAGACCCGGCGCTCGACCCGCGCGCGCCGCCGATCCACCGTCTCGGCTTCCGCATCCTTG